>JAULBR010097585.1:0-11533 GCA_032355825.1 Melanodrymia aurantiaca
GGGATCAGTCTAAAGCTACACTACATCATATACATTTCGCCTGTAGGCCCAGGTACCAGTCTTAATATTAAAATTATTATTATTTAATAAGTGCCTTTTTTTTGCAAATAATGAAAAAATTGTAAATAATGAAAATTTTCGAGCGGTATCTTTCACGGCATGCGGGCGGTGGACGCAATTCTATGACTTTCATTCTCATGGCCTAAACGAACTTTTTATTTTTTAAATTTTTTTATCGGTTGTTCGTTTAACCGAACAACCGATAAAAAAACAAATAAATAAAAAAGTTCGTTTAAGGGCAGATCTATCAGACATTGTCAGTTCATGAGATGACTCCAGACCTGACGTAACAAGTTAATGCTTACTTTGAATACAGAAGAAGAAGTAGCAGAAGTATGACATTATGACTGTTATAAGGCCAATACATATACCGCTATTAGTACTATACAGGTGTGTTTAGGGTGACATGTCAATAAATAGAATAATTTTTAGGTGGCCTATTTTTTTAACAAATAATTTTATTCCTCCAATATAAAAAAAAATGGAACAAAGATAGTCAAAACTAAATAATACATGTATATTAACAAAAAGTATAACAATAATCAAGGTTGTGCAATCCATTTGCATATATATTTTATTGTTTGATTAATAAAGTTTAGAGTTTGTGAAATATTTTTTTCATATAATTTTTAATAATTTTACTCCACTTTTTGTCATTTGCCTACATGACCGCTATTTAATGCTGCTAAAGCTTGTTCACATTTGATCTAAAGGAGCTACACATGCTTTAAATTTAAATGGTTACTTTCAGGTTCATGCCAAGATGCCTCGATTCAGGGGACAATTCGAGTTAACATTGAAGAGGCAGACCGTCAGATTGACCTTGACCGTAAGTATGATACAATTATTATATACCGGGGTAAGTCTGTTTTTTTCAGCTCTCTAACGATTCTATTCTAGTGACTATGGAATAATTGAATTTCAAATATTTTCAAAACTGTCAAAGTCAGATCTGTCTAAAAAGGCCACTCGAGGGACAAACAAAATGAAAGTGGTCTTTATATACAGGTGGTCTCTATATACAGGTCAACATACATGCATTAGTAAACATGTGACATTCATAACAGGTTCGACAATAATTACAGCTTATTTATTGGCTTATATCCACCTATTATAACTTATTTACATGCTTGTATCCAGTTGAGTTGCAAGCAGGTCTGTCCTGTGTACACTCAGTCCAACTGCCTCGACTGCCTACCCAGGACAGAAGTTACTATGAGAGAGACACCCGCTGCTTATTACAAAAGAGCTAGGAATTTTTATATGCACATGCCCACAGACTGGACAGTACATACCATGACCTTTGTTAACCAGTAGTGGGACACGGGTTGATGTAAAGTGGTGTACACACCTAACCATTGAGACTTGCGAAGCACTCACTATAGAGTTGGAGACGGTACTGCGATTAATAAACTCATCGCCTTGTGTAGGATTCAAACTTAGTACCTACCCGTCTTAAGCCCAGTGGTCTAACCTCTACACCACAGAAATCGGTGGTACAACAAGAAATTTCATGATCAAAAGTGCACTTTTAATTCTTATTTGGTGATGGTTGGGCTTGTGACCAGGTTTGGTGAAAATAGAACTAGAAAAGGTGTGGATACAAAAATCAAATAAACAACCAGACATTTTTTATAAATCACGTTATTTTTTACTGTTTTCAAGCTTTGAATGTTCTTTGACACAAGATATTGCATATTGAAAGTTAAACAAAATTGTTTTTCATAATTTGACATTCTGGTTTTACACAAAAATTACTGAAAATATGAATTTATGTCTGCCATTTTCATGGATGTTAACTGTCAGTCAAGAGACTGAATTCAGTCGTGGAAGAAATTCTAAAAATGTTTTTTTTTATGTAATGTAATTTTATGTGTACACTCTAAATAGAGGATCAAAACTTCTTTTTTTAAAACAATATTTATTAACGTACTTGTAACACGCGTGCATTGGGGATTGACCAACAGGCAATACCTATAATTAAGGTCTCTCCCCACAAAACTAGTATTTTCAGTCACACAAATTCACTTTTGGTAAAGACGATCGCTCACCATTTCTCGTGACGTAAGCAATGGAGCCATTTAATTTGCATATAATCATTATAACAAGCGAAAATACTGTACTTGTTCATCTACATAATTGCATACATTTATTTTACGACTACAAACAACAACAGATATGTCAAAATGTCATTATATTACCTAAAATTGTTCCGTTTACAATATACGCATCCATCGCTATAAATAGCATTTCGAAAAGTTATAACACTGTTTAAGGTCACGCTATTATCTACAGTGCTGCCCAATGTTATTTTCACTCAGATCTAGCTGAATATCTCTTGTCACGTGGTATCTAGAGATGCACCAGAGAGTAAAGTTTTTCGTGAGCGGTGGTCTTTAAGGAGTCATTTCTCAAAACAAAATGTTTAATGTAAGTCTAGATATCATGTACATGTAATTATCACTTAAATCCGAATTTTAAAAAACTCCGTCTATAATTGATATTGATAGACTGCCGATTTGATGGTGATCTCGCCATTAGCAAGACGACGTCTATAATGGTGTACGCTGTCGATATAACACGACAGACATCTCTCTCAGATGTGAAATTAATATCCATAGGCTGTTTGTGTTCGCAATAATAGTATTGAATCTCAGAATGGTTTCAGCGTCAACAAAATGTCAACAGAACCCGCAGGCTGGCGGAAAGTCGCCGAAATGTAGATTAGAAATTCTAAATAAAACATGCCGAAATTATGGAAAACTACATGAAACCAAATATATTTCGCCTGTAGGTGGACCGGATTCCGTCTGTGAATTAGCTGAAAAACGTGAGATGTGAGAGATTTGAGCGTGAAGAAGTCTGGTAATAAGACTATTGTATAACATGACTGTAAGATACATAACCCGTTAACAGTTATTTATACATACAGAACTGTCTACGATAAACAGTTTGTTTGTTTAACGACACCACTGGAACGCATTGGTTATCAATCAGCGGTTATTGGATGTCAAACGCACGGTTATATCGAAACGATATAGGAATATAATACAATACGATAAAAATGGATGACCTTATATTTCCAATAGTCTGTTTCTCTTTCATGTCCAGCAATATTCCATCTGTTCCAGCATAATATAGTGTCTACATATCATAACTGAGCTATTATCACTTTACGTCTAAGCTGATTTTAAGGTTCATCATGTTCTTCTGGCTCAGACGTTTTGCTATCACAGATTATAGCATTCATGGACTGATTAAAACGTTCAAAAATAGAATACGCTCATAGGCTATTTCAAGATATGACTCATCATTGACTCGGATGATGTCTGATTCTATACCTTACTTTGGCATGTTTCACATGTTTTAGTGGCTGTGTTAACGACGGGCGACATTGTTGGGGCAGCAAACGCCCACCATTCGGAAACACCCGGTATCATCTCTGATTTAGCTGTGATTCATGAGTACATTATATCTCGACTTTGTTGTAACGTCCCTTCGACTCTGCCTTGTGCAGATATACACTTGGGCTTTATTAATGGTTTTGTCTTATAGATTTCCATCACGTCGAAATCACATACCGTGTGCATGGAAATACTAAACTTGTTGTTGACGTTATGCATACTGGTGTTATACCTAATTTATGCATGTTGAATATGCAAATAGCAAACCTGTATGACATTTGATTCAGGAAATAGTTGTATAATTTAATATAATAATATAATACCAAACTGGTGAAAAGTAATGTTCGCAGATCGCGGATAAAATTATCATAAAATCCAATAATAAATCAGTTACATGGCAGATATGAGCATTTATGTGTTGCCTTGGTTTTGTGATGGATGTCAATGTAGATATGTTCAGACACTTCTAGTCATTCTCCTGCCCATGGGATGGCGGTGGGCGGGATTTGGGCATTGTCAGATAGCAAGGCGGCAATCCATGCAATATTAGCTGAAACAGCTAAGCAGTTAGGTGAAATCTAAGCGACAATACTATTAACATAGCGTAGAGCGTATCTCGGTGAATCGAAGAAACATTACAAGGTACACATGAACCACAGCCAAAGCAGTGATGGTACCAGGTGGATTGCGGAATTCTGGTGTACAACTTAGACAAATCAAATTGTTTTACATTGGTAAACTTATGTCTGGACTGAGACTAAAGAATTTCAAACAAGTCTTGATTTCTTCATAATCCACATGTGATTAATCTCAAAGTTGTTTTGGCAACACACAGAAAATCCCGTGTTAATTGTGGCCAGGATTGTGATTGGTGTTTGAGACAGAGACCAGTGGCGATACTTATCAAGCGACTTAAGTCAGAAATAAGACTTAAGTCTAAGACAAAACTTATGTCTCTACGATTGTGACTTCATTTCTGAGAAACCCCTAGACATAAGTTTTGGACGTTTTTAACTTAAGTCTTAAGTTTCCTCCTGGGGTGTCTTAAGAATTCTACAAACATAACATTTTAAGCTTACGTTTTTGTCTTACCTTATTCAATTTAATGAAATTTAAGTCAAAACTTAAGTTGTTTGATAAATACCGCCCCTGCTCGTGCAATATACAAATCACTGTATAGATCCTTGTGAAGTTTGACAATCTAATACAGAATGTGAATGGTTGGATTCTGATCTTTTAGATTCATGCCAAATGTATTTACATGTGTTATAAATTTAATACTATACATTTATTGAGCAATAACGAAAGTAATATTGAAATATATGTTTAATTAAAAAACTAACTGACAAGATAAAATGATTAAATATACAATAGTATCAGCTACTACACAAACGTAAGGTTCTGTAGTATAACGCTATTAACAGCAAAACGCACGAGAAACCTAACAACAGACGACATTACGCCATAAGTACGTTACATATACAATCATGATATCTGATAGTACACAAGACGGAATTCAAAGACCAAACAAAAACGGTAAGTGCGTGATTTGGAGAAGAAACCAGATCTGTTGGAGTGAGATAATGTGGTAAAGTGGACACATTTCTCTTATATCACGTTACGGAGAGGCGCTCGGTGCTGTTTAAGCGAAGTTCTGCGCACCTGCACGATGCTAGTGCGCCGTTGACAGCTGGAGAAGGAAAAAGAACATGAAGCGACATATGATTTGTTATCGAAGAACTGTCCTCTTCCCCCATCATGCAGTCATCGATCGCCAGATAAAGACGCTCTTTGCCTGCGGTGCTGCCTGGTTCGGGAGGAAATTAGACAGTAAGAGACTCCACGGCAGCTCTGGTGGAAATTACACGTAGTTGGGTGGAAATTAGTTTGTGTAAAAACTCTTACAGTTTGCACAGAGAAGAAAGGCAGTTGTAAAATCCCAAAATGAAAGTGTCTTTTAGCTGAATGAGTTCATTAGAGAGGGAAACATATTAAAAACACGGAATCGTGTGAATCCTGGGCGGACCTGGGAAGTATTTTAGTAGGGTGACATATTAACGTTGATGCACTCACAACACGGTCACCATTGGGGAAGATGTCCGTAAATAGCCACGCATTTTTGTTTCACTAATGAAACAAATTAAATACCATTAAAAGTTCAATAGATTCTTTAAGGGGAGAACTTGTGCACATGGCCCCCACTTAGATCTAGCCTTGTGGAAGTGTCAGACAGCAAAATAATTGGTGCTATGTGTATCAAAATTAACACTTGGTTTACCTGTTCACATTATAAATACACAACTTGTAGATGTTATACTACAATCATTGTTTACAATGCTATATTTACTATTATTGAAAAAGATTAACTTTAACCCCAACACCGCTAATGTTATATTCATGGGGAGTCAGGTGGTTAACATTGAACTAGATATACATGTAGTTACTCTAAACACTATAAGGTAGTCGCCCACAACCAACTCCTCAAATAACTTAACCGTCATGTGGGAGTTATAAGGTTATTGATAGTCCCTACTATACAGACTAAGGTATAGGGCATACTACTGTTGTTATGGATGTGTGCGGACAAAACGCCACTGATAGTATTGACTTAAACAAATACACAGAACTATGCCAACTTTCAGGAAATACTCAAATCACTTCACAATGATTTCCGACGACAGAAGCTGTAGACTTGGAGGGGCCTAGTTGGTTTTGAATGCCTCAACTGTACAGATGTGTGTATGTGCTTCAATTATAAGATCATTCCGAGGGGATGGTCCTTAAAATGAGTAAGATAAATAATAATCTGACTGTGGATAAGCCTATATCGCGATGGCCATGCGTCAAGAAAGAAGAACATCCATGACCAGCACATTTTGAATACAGAACGGGTTTTGACATTCCAAAACAATACCATGTGGACTTTTATTTTTAAGTTTAGTAAAACAATATGTATAATAATTGTATTCCTAATGGCCAGGTTTTCATAAAACGGACGTTGTGGCAACTCAGCGCTCAATCGAATCGCAACATTTGAACAAGCAACATGGAACAGTAGAAATACTAGTTATTTATTTCCAATACTGAGAAAGGGACCTGATTTTACAAACTTTATGCTGAAGGCGAGTTCGATCCTATGATTATTGCACAACGTACATGTCCAATGGAGATCGGTGTCTACAACTGCACAATCTGGAATGCAAAAACAAACAGGAATAAAAGAACGGCCAAGTAAACTAGTGATGACGTACCAATCGTACTACATCGTTCTAAAACTATAAAACGCATCATCGGAGTTCATCAGTCATTCTCATTTCTTGTTCATTAATCACCCAAGTGTTGGACGTGCCTAATATCATCTCATCTTGATCTCCACCTTCCACTCCAGCTTCCACTCTAGCTCCAGCTCCTGGTTCCAGCTTCCTAGTGATGTGTTTATCGTCACTTGGATACGATGGTATATGCACGAACTTTGCTCTTGAACATTTTTGCGCTAAGAATGTTCGGTTGGTACAAATTGATCATCTGACATCTTCATTGGCTGGTTAGAGATTTTACACCCATTCGGCCATCTCTAATGCACTGGAACGAAGTCACAGGGATTCGGTGGGTGGGGTCAACGTTTGCAAGTCTATCTTTAAATTTCCGTGTGGTCTGAGGGTGCCTTTCTCGAAGTATTGCATGACATACTGATAGTAGTTTGTATACATCTGTGATGGAAGACATTGAGGTGTACGCACTCGTTATTGTGGATTGGACTTTAAAGACAGCAGCTACCTGCAGCAACACGTTAGTTTGAAATCATGTTATACAGATGAGGAAGGGGGATAATTTGGAAGACACTAGCGGTCTAGATGAATACGATATACATCGGGAATACTATGAAGACAACAAGAAACGCTATCTAGAAAACAGCTGTCCGAAGATGCCACCCAGAAGAGAATGAAGTTGATAAAGAGGAAATACATCCAGGATACTTACTCGAGCTGGGCACTCGCATGCATAGTTTACTTCCACAAAGGCATCAACACTAGGAACATTATACACAATGGACCCCAAGTGCCATGTGACATTAAGGATTAGCTCAAGATTTTAAACTTGTTCTGTCAATCATATCTCGCCAGGTGTAAACTCCTTCCTCGTCGATAATACATACAACGCATAATTCAGTGGGCAATCTATAGATAGTTTTAGCTATTTCCAAGCTATAATATTGTAAAGTCGGCAGAGATTCTATATAACTGGTCTGTATTACTATTAATAGCGAGCTATTTCTTCACTATCACACGTTTCCAGTGATTGGATTTGTCTTGGAAACTCGTTTCTGCATCTTTTACGCATTCTGTTCGATCTTTAAACCACAACGAACTTTCTCTAATGGTATTTTCCGACAATTGGTGTGGTACTTCAATTTAAAATAATCTTGTTTCACCCTATGCTCCGCTAAATGACCAAGAATAATGCTTGCTAGCTGACAATCGCTTTATGACCGAATGGTTAGAATAAAGAATCCGTACAATTTGTTACAGGTTGATAGCATCAAGAAAAATAGCCGTATGTAGCGTTTTATGTTTTCCGATCATAATGATTCACCTATTTCTAAATAAAGCATTTAATTAATTAATTAACCAATCAAATTCATATTCACGATAGCATAGTGGTGGAGTGGAACCTTTTGCAAAAAACATGGCGTGAGGTTTACTGCAACTCGGTGTAGAAACGGCACCAATCTCAACTAAATCTAACAAAAACCAAGAATAAATTAGTAACAAATTAGCAGTATATCCAACCGTTCACAAAAATAATAATGAATTCATTAATAGGCGTAGATATACCCTCCGATATTATATAAAATATGCTCAACAATTTGTCTAATATAATATTATTAGAGAAAAAACAACGTTGCCCAAGAGGAATTCGGTAATCAACCATTATTTTGTGTTTGTTTCAAACTGTTGCTATATTCGACAAAAATATTATTTACAAATTCGGCTCAGACAATTCATAGATCAATTGGAGATGGTGAGATTTGTGTATGTATGGTGCTGTACATACATGTATGTATGTAGTAGTTGTCTGGCTGAAGCCCTCTCTATTTCTCTCTATCCCTGCCTCTCTATGCATGATTTATAGGGCGCTAAACGGATGTACATGAGGTGGTATCATCTCGTGTCAGTTAAAGTAAACTGATAGAAGACCTCGACCACTCACTGACACACAATAGATTGACGAAACCACGCCACCACTGCTGCTCCAGACCCGCCCGCCCAATCTTTATATGAATGCTGATCATATTGGCAGCGCTAATACTGAATATCATCTCGTCTGCTCGAGATCAGCACGTGTCTGTTGGGGACAGCGCGAGAGCGCGAGCAATCGTAGTGGACAATTCAGTGATCATTGCTTTGCAATTCGATTTATTGTCACTAGCGTTTGCACATTTCAACTTTGAATCTCACTTGTCATAATTGTTTGCAGAGTTAGAGAAGTGAAAACGGCCAACAGTAGTTAACCAGACAAGAACAATTAGGATTGTGAAAGGGCAAAATGACAATTTGATTAGCGGATTAGAAAGTGCATTATGGGACAACAAAAAAGATGACTGTATCAATTGTTTTGGATAGATATAGAAGTATTTGTGACACGTTAATATGAACCACACGAGAATACCTATCGCGTGTGGTTAACACTGTGAAGTTGTTTCAATGTGCACGTAATTGGAACCGCGCGCAGTTATAGCAGAAGACACACGCACGTGGCACGTGCACTGAGGACGTAGCGCAACAATCGGTAGGTAACCAGTTATGCAATCCAACTAATTATGTTCTAGGTGTTAACTTAATAACTTTATCCATTAGTTTTATAATAACAATTTCTTCTATTGTTGCAAGTGTCAACTCGCAGATGTATATATTTATGCAATCTTTTCAAATCTAAAGTGAATGTTTTGTCAATAGCTACCATCTTGAAAATAATACAAATTAATTTCAAACATCAGTTTTGATAATAAAACGGATTATGTTTGCATATTTATTATTGTTAAATAATATGAAAATGTAGTACATGTATATGCGAGTAAATATGTTACAGAGTAATTTACATTATTTAACAAAAATTAATAAACTTTATTTCATACTAGTACTAACTGAGTAGATACATGACGATGTATGTGTTATATTTATTACCTATATTAACCGTGTAAATGTGTGTTGTTTATTATCTATATTAACTGTTTGAATTATGTGTGTTATCTTATAACTTACTCATCATAACCATGTCATAAACTCATTAAATATTTTAACATGTGTAATAAAGTATGTGCGAATTATTGCTGTCAATGGGTCGACAACTATATTGTGCCCAAAACGATGACGTAATATTAGCCATGAATGACGTTTGAAATTGCTTTTCAATGTATGATTTACTTAATAATATCGCGTGAAAACATTATTTTAGAAGTGTTAGGCCTATAGGAGAAATAGAATTGGCTACTCGTATTTGTTAATATGTAAAATGTATGCCTCGTCTAGTTATATTAGTATGGCCAGGTGTGTGTTGGCAGAGCCTCGACAGCTACCTATTAACCTAGACTCGCTAGGTATCTTCATATTAAAAAACACTCGTTATGAATCCTCTGTTTACCAACTGAAGAAATGTGTTATTATTAAACGACGAATCACTGACTGTCATGATAAACGATCCTAGTTAGTAGAATTATATCTTACTTGATGTGAGATACGCGTTTTTTTGTAAGACTTAAATTTACAGTCTTATAGTTACAAACTGGCGATGCCCGCCTATTTCATACAATACGTTGTATTTTGGAAATGTAAAGAACAATTATACATGTACTTTAAACTATTATGCACACACAATTATACAGTAAAATATGGACATTTACTAGTGTAACATTTACTGAGACCGCAACAGGTTACACGACCAAATAAGCAGAATGTAAACTATAACAAAGGGTATCACATGATTTCATACTTTCTATCAATAATCCTTTGCGGTGATTAAATCAAGATTGAAATCGTATGGAAACGCAATGGAGAATCAGAATGAAAGTTTAACACTTCGTGTGTGAGTTTATTATTTTAGTAACCGACTCCTGGTTACACACATGTATTTCTTTTGTGTATGTATACATTTACAAACTATGATTTTCCTGTTAATTATACTAACTATTTTTTGTGCGATTGATTTATTTGCAGTTGTATATCACAAATACATATTAAAATAGCGAAATATAGCACTTACAACTATGAGGCTGTTACTTTAATTCAGTTATATTGACGACACTTTGAACAACGAGAGCTGCGCCTCGCACCTGTCACGTGGACCTATACTAGTAGTTTAAAAGTACAGTCCCGACTTCTAAGACGAGTGCCACCGTATAGCCTATACGCGTTCTACGCCATTTGTAATATTTCTGACTAATAGTTCACAGTCCCAACTTTTAAGACGAGTGCCACCGTACGTGCTCGTCTTGTGCCAGTTGTAACGTATTTCTGGCTAATATAGCATTTGTTATTATTAGAATTAACATTTACTTACATAATTATTACCTACAATATCAATATGTGTATATCCTATGTGTTTCTGGACATCCAAATTGTTATTTATAGTAGCTTACTGTGTCTAAACATAATTTAGTAATTTAGTACGTACTAAATTATAGTAGACAAACGTCCAAGGACCATATATTCGGCTACTATAAACACATCGGATATACATAATTATATTGATATTGTAAGTAACAAAACAAAAGTAAATGTTAATTTTAGTAATAAGTCAATGTGTTACAAACAGCATTAGATGCGTAACATATTTCTGGCTAATGATGTAATTTTTATTATTTAGGGGATAATATCACTGTGTTTCGTTGTTCACTATAGCGATTTATCACAAAATTTGGACTTAGGGACGAGACGAAGTGAAGTAGAGTCCCTAAATCAAATTGTTGTGTGATAAATCGGTATAGCGAACAAAGAAACACAGTGATATTATCCCTATTCTAATACTACACCTATGAGGACTATCTATAAATAATTTTATTGTTATTTTAT
>JAULBR010097596.1:0-11532 GCA_032355825.1 Melanodrymia aurantiaca
ACTTATGTACATATACATTTTTTAGAGTTTTATGATTTATGCTATATCCAAGCCGCGTGGATATACATCAGCAATGTTAATGCGGCAAAACCTGGAAATAAACTATTTAAAAAAAAAATTTTTTTTAAATAAAAAAAATAATGACCTGTATTAATGATCCCCTTCTCTTAAAGGATTCATATATATATTGTCCCACAAAACAAATTCAGTATAATATGACCTGTATTAAGTGGCCACTTTTTGTAACTGCATTAAATAATATTATGATTAACTTTTATGAATTTGTATATTTAGGAATGATTGTACATGATTAAGATATTACTATCTTTGCATAATTCTGTGATATTTGTATGAAGATTCGGATTAATATAATGTATTATATTTTGTTAGTCGTCCCCTGCAACTAAATTGTAAATTGGAGAAGTATAGGTGTGAATATTTTGCATTCTGGTCTATGTGTAATAATTATGTTCTTCAGTTTACCTCTACTTCTTAGAAATTGTAAAAAATTGGTCATATGAATATGTACATGGTATACAAGGCACTTCAGGTGCAGATCCAGGAATTTTAACATAGGGGTGTTGGTGGAATGGGGATTGATCACTTAACTGATTTTAAACATTATTTGGCTAAAACAGATTTGGCCCCAAAAAATAAAAAAGATATGCTACCAATTTTTTTTTATTTTTCTAAAGTAAGATTTGGGTTTCAGCCCCTGAAAGCTCCTGAATTAGCAATTGTCCCTTTTGATGATGTATCAGTATAAAAAATGTTCACTTTGGTGAAACCTAATTCGGTGGAATTCCTAATTTACTAATACAGTGAAGTGAAAAATGTTTAAGTTCCTTTATCCACCAAAGTTTCAAGCACTGCTGCCTTGGGCATGGTCCGCCATAACGCTTAATGTCAAGTCTGTGTCCAAGGAGGCTAGTCTACTAATACAATACAATCTCTTCATCCATGCTTTGTATCAAACCTGGGGCAGTACAGCCTCACTCAAACCAGATCCATTAGATCTGCAAGCACTAAAACACAGTTAGATCATAATCTTGGTCTGATCATCATTCTGACAGATTTCATCTGAATCCAGTCCTGCCAATCATAGTTAAACCACACAATGCCTGAGTCGTAACGACCATTTAGATTACTATATTGACAATGTCTATACCACCATCCAGCAGTGAAATAAGATGCACAGTGAGTACTACTCAGATCATTGTCTCGATCTTGCGTACTGAACGGCACGCCATCAGAATATTCCATGCTGTCTGTAGCATTGCCACTGAAGCCGTAGATATACAGCTTGTATTTGTTGTCTTTGGGAGCGACTGCGAATTCTTCATATTCCACCAGCCAGTGCTCGTTGAAGATATCGACCATCTCAACTTTCAGACTGTAGTTCTTGTACGCAGTCAGGTAGTTCAGAAACTCGTTCCCAAGCCAGTACTCACCGTTTGTTTTGCCGAAGCCAATAGCATACTCAGTCCATGTTCTTGCAAAGTTCTCTGATCCATCGAATCGCCTCTGTATGACTGTCCATGTCTCATTGGTGTCCATCTGACACAGGACGGACAGGGACTGTGGTGAACCACGTGGAAAGATGATGTATATACCCGATTTGTGGTATCCACGGTCACGATATTCTTGACAGTCTGAAATTGGAAATGATTATTTCTCAGACATTGCTTACATTCTCTAAATGAATAAAAACAAAAGACTCAGTTCTAACATTAAAAATAATTTATATTCACTAATTGCAATGTATTTTACTATGGCAATTCAAAGTGTTCAATGGGTGGTTTATATTGGTTCTCTATTGTGCAAGATTCAAGTGCTATAGGGCCTACCAAAGGATAGCCAAATGAGCTAAAGGGTTCGCTCCACCTGAAGCCAGTAGGATTGCTTTATACCAACACTATGTATTCCTCTCCCTTACCCTCAAGTAAACCATATCATGGAGCGGTGGGCAAAGGGCTGATATGATGTTACCAAATCAGTGCCTATGGACTATAATAATATTACCTGTGGGCGTCTGAAACAACAGGTGATTGACTTCTTGTCGTATAAGCTGAATGATGGGGAAGTATGTTTCCCATGTTGCTGCCAATGAGCCGAGCTTGTTGATGAAGTGGGTGTTGTTCTTGGAGTTGGCATGGATACGGTACATTGATCTGTCCACTCGTTTGATCATCTCGTCCATCATGCCCGTCTTGTACTGAATTTTAGAAATGTCCTGATCTATTCGGTGCAATCTGGAATCCTGAAACAGATCTGTATTAACCTTTTTGCAATCAAACAGACTTTGATTGAGGACTTTGTTCTCGAGTTTACCAATACGATTCTCATTGTACACTATCTGCAGTGCAAGTTCCTCCATTTTGGTCATCATGTCGCCAGTAATGCTTGGATAATTACCTTCCTTTTGCCTACCTCTTGTCTTGATGGTTCCAAGATAGTCGACATGCTCACGCAAGTCCTGCACAGTGTTGTTCAAACGGATTATATGCATGCGTAGCACACGGAACTGTTGGTCGCTAAGCGCCCGTTGCTCAACTACCTTCCATTCCATTTGATTGTTGGATTTGGTGTTGTTCATGATCATGGCTGTGAGCTCCATTATTTGTTGCTGGTTGTACTGTGTTGAGTTTATTATTTGGTTACTTGCTATGCTCCATTGGTCCACTGTGATCACATGTTGTGTGAAGTTGATCATCGATTCTTGCAACTTTTGCATGAAGTCACCAAGCTGGATGGAAAGAACCCGTTTTTCGACATCTGTCACTTTATTGGTCAGTTTTCCAAAATACTCCTGCAGTGACTCAATGTCAGAATCCCGTTTCAGTATCTCCTTCTCGAAGTATACATCCTGAGTCTGCAAGAGATTTTCCATCATCACAATCAAATCCTTTTCTGCTTGTGCATCCAGTTTAGCATTGACCTTCACCTCTACTGCTTGAAGTTTTTCCTCAAGGTCAGTGACCTTTAGTTTCAACCAGTCGGATATGTCATCTTGCTGGCCTGTTTCCATGGAGATGTTGTCCAGTCCACTACCTTCACCGGTCCAAAACAAGAACTCCTCATGGTCAGTATATTCCAAGTCACCAGACACACCATCTCCTGATACAAATTCTTCATTTGGCCAGATACTCTGAGCACTAGAACTGGCATTGGTAGAATTATTAGAATCTGATATGTTGTTCGACGTATGAAATGGATGTTTGTGGGAACGTTTATCTCTCGCATGAAATTTCAACATTCTTTCTAAATTCTTACATGTTGCAGAGTTCTTCAGAATTTCAATATTTTGGGATGATTGTTTTTCTTTGAGCAGTCGTAGATCTGAGAAAAGACTATTAAATGTTTGTGAAACATTTTGGAATGGATATGATTGAGACTTATTCCACTCATTGTAATTTAACCCTCTCCTTATAGAAGGTTTTGTCTGTAATGTCACCAACTGTGCTTTGATATGTTTTTGTTCGTAGTCCAGCCTTGAAATCTCCAAATTGATGTTTCCATTGGCCTCCTCACTGGCAGCCATTTTGTCTTGAATCTCGACCACATGCTGTTTGAGTTGAAGCATCTCCTCCGAAGTCTTCAGAGCATTGTTGCGGTACTCTCGGTTCCTTCTCTCGATACGCTTCAAACGATGTCTGCAAAAGCAATATTTATTGAATTATTGTATGTACATGTACCATGTTAGGGACCGTGTATAAATGCAGATGTTTTTCACAATCTAAACTACATTCAGAAGCGTGAGGGTTAAAAGCCATGTTCAGATTGCTTTGTACGTAAAACAAAAAGACCACAGTACATCAATGTTTTTATGTTAGGAATTAGGAAGGGGAGGTGAGGATGTGGGGGTAATACCAATTACATGCATTGTTTGGATTGTAAAAAATATCGGTTTTTATGTAAAGTCCCTAACTGCTTCTCATGACTGTTTTTTTTTTACAATAATGGTTTACTGTTTATTCCTGGAATTGCTGTTTATTCATGTAGTTCAATATTTATTTATATAGTTCAATGTTTCGTGGGTGAGCAATATATATCAGCTGTCATGTGCAGATTCGATCAATTCATTTTCAGGTGCCAGTAGACAAAATTGTCATCTGCTTTTCCCAGTTTACTGGTAACCATCTACATTTGTTTGTGGTTTTTCAACCAATCCTAAGCTTCTTTTTATCCTAAAAAATAATTAAATAAACAATTGTAAAATTTTAACGTTTTCCAATGATAATATACTGGGAAATAAAGGTACATGTATTACCGACCCTAATTTTTTTCACCTTGAAACCTCAAACAAACTTTATTTTTGGCCTAATATTGTTAGATTTCTGCTACAGATCGCTTCAAAAATTTCCATCACACATGTTATAAATTGTTCACAGACACAAAGAGTTTTGTGGTAATGGTGAAAGAGGACATGACATTTATGATAGCCTTCTGCAAACAATATAAACTGTTGCCCCACTGAAAGCCTTTGCCTTCTTTATGCCAGTAATCTGTTACCTGCCTTGCGTTCAATAGCGCGGGCATTCTGCAACTGAGACAAAACGTTTTAACACCGATATTTGCATATACATTCAATGAATGTGATGTGATAGTACACGATCAGTACCAGTCACATAGTTCCAGAGTGTTCGGGCTATTGAACGCAAGGCTACAATCTACTTGTCATAGTTATTCCATTGAGAACAAGTACACGTGCATGCATAGTACACACCACATTCCATGTTACAACTGGCTGATGAGTTACATGTAAGTCTGTTACGTCTGTCAACCCTCCTGTTTTTGACAGGAGTCTCATGTTATTTCATCATCCCTCATTTTCTCCTGTCTAGTCCAGGAGGAAGTCTCTCCTGGGAAATCACAATGTTCTAAGAATACAAAAATGTCTATCTACCGTTTAAAAAACAATGCAGAAAGGGTTTTTTCTTTGCCCATTTTGGCTTATTTCCATTTCCGACATCAGGATTTGTAATCAGCTCAAGTGTTTTTTAACCAATTGTTTGTCAAAGTAAGAATTGTTGGATATATGGAATAGTCATTATTATGTCTATGAAATATTCACTTTGTTTAAAATGATATTTTAAGTGTTTATTTATTTTGTACATTGTATTATGAATCTCCTTTTTTGTGTGTCTAATCTGATGGTTTTTAGGATCCTATTAAAGAAAATTCGAAAACATAGAAAATTTGAAAAATTATAAAATGTCAGGGAAATTGATTAAAGAAAATAAATGACAAAAACTGAAAGAAAATTAGGACAAATCAGCAAAATTGAAAAGGAAAAAATTAAGAAATTATAAAAGAAATAATTATTTACACATTAATGATTGAGTAAATCATGAAAACAAAACAATTAACTCTTGTTTACACTATTGTAATGTCTACATTGTAAATAAAGGCAGATGCTATTTCTGCATTTATGATCCAATAACATATAAATATTAACAGCCTTGTAAATTAATAGGAGAGATCTTTGTGTTGCTAGCAAAGTTGCTTCAGTGACGGTCACATTTTCAGTTTCATGTTATTGTTGTGTAAAGTATTAACATGCAGTCACCTGCACTGCATTCAAGAGCGCAGGCGTTCTGCTTCTGAGGCAAAACGTTTTGACACCGATATTTGCATGTACGTTAAATGAATGTGATAGTACACGATAGTTACCAGTCACATAGTTCCAGAGTGCTCGCGCTATTGAACGCAAGGCATATATGATATATGCCATGCTATTTTTGTATCTTTATACATTTGTACCTGTATAAACTATAAATCTCCATAATGCATTTCATGATGCTCTTTTAAATGTGTGTCAAGTGAGCAATAACAAGTCATGGTTGAACCAGTATATGGGTATTTGAGTTACCAGATTGTAATCAATGTCTGTTCATATTTGAGACAGTTAACCATCTTTTACTGAATACATGCTTTTATTTAAAGGCACACTCCCGAGTATTAAGATGGAATCTGCTGTGTCTATCTAATGCTATTTGTAGTATGTTTCTAATATGCTACGGTGTATGTGCTATCCTGTGCGCAAAAGATCCCATGCAGTTAAATCATAAAGGGTGAAATACATGTGGTAGCAGTAGCTTGTTCTGAGACCATGTGTCAAAATGGCTGTGTGTTTAACATCCAATAGCCAATGATTATTTAATCAATGTGCTCCAGTGGTGTTGTTAAACAACAAACTTTATCAGATCATCTTTATCTTACTCCTACTTAATATGTCTTCATATAATTATATATATACACACATCGCTTCAGCGTTTGTACAGCAGGAGTTAGATCGTAAAGAGTAAAATAAATGTGGCAGCAGTAGCCTCTTCTGAGACCATGTGTCACAATTGCTATGTGTTTAACATCCAATAACCAATGATTATTTAATCAATGTGCTCCAGTGGTGTTGTTGAACAACAAACTTTATCAGATCATCTTTATCTTACTCCTACTTAATAGAAACCTCTGTATAGCGTTTATACGTCTTCATATATTACATCGCTTCAGCGTTTGTACAGCAGACGTACACAGCAGCTCAGTCCTATTGATCAATCACTTGTGACCATGTTATGTTGTATTAACTTGTATTTGGGTCTTGCAACCTTCAGATCAAAGATCGGCTCACAAGAAAGGGAAAAAGGTTAACTTTGCCTGCAGCAATAAGACACCTGAATCCAACTTGTAAGGGTTGTCTGGATTTCCCACACCACGTTTGTGCATGCTACCATCAAGCTACTTAAAAGAACATAAAATGAACACATTTTTGTAGCATTTGATTGTCATTTTGATATGAAATGCTATCGTTATTATTATTTTTAATATAATAAAATCTGTATTTAGAACACCTATGTGAAAAAAATTCTATATAAAAGATTTGATTAACGACCAAATACTATAAATGTAGGCCTACTTTTCTATGCAATATTCATAGAGATTATTATAGGGGCACAGGTGTGATAGACTGACTTGATGAAAACATTCGCACGAGTGTTACCAATATTTCTGTATAACTCGCACTCACAAACCCAGACATGAGTTTCCTGAAATTAGTAAGGCACCAAACAGTGGTTTTCAATTAATTTTGTTTGTTTAATGGTTTAAACAATATTTATTGCCAAATTATTTTTTGGTTTGGGATTGGCCAACAGGCAAGTGCCTATATTAAGGCCTTTTCCTACATTTTACAATACAATACAGTTGAACACAAGATGACAAACACGTAAGAAATAACACATTTGTTTGTTTAATGACACCACTGGAACACATTGATTAGAAATCAGTGGTTATTGGATGTCAAACACAGTTATATTGATATTTGGTCACAGAGGAAACTTGCTGCTACCACATAGGCTACTCTTCTAATAACAGCAAGGGATCTTTTATATGTGCTTTCCCAGACAGGATAGCAGACACCATGGCCTTTGATAGACCAGGTGTGGATCACTGGTTGGAATGAGAAATAACCCAACCCCTTAAGTAGGATCGATCAAGCTTCAGCTATACCCCACTCCCAGTGGTTTCAATAACCATGAATACCTTAAAACATCCTTTTCATTCTGAGGCTGTTACCTACTCCAAACCGCAAGAACGCCCAGTAAACGCATGATGTCATAATTGTCAGTGACGTCTCACCTACCGGGTATGCCGTAAACATGTGATAGGTAATTTTTTATTGACTTTGTTCTAAGAAGGATGGCCTACAATGACATGTTTGTTTGTATGTATAATATACACATTTAAGTTTTGTCATACTGGGTAATATTTCTTTTGCTGTTACAGTCAAACCTGTCTTAAGCAGCCACCTAAGGGAGTAACAAAAGTGGCCTCTTAAGTCAGGTGGCTGCTTAATACAGGTCATAATGCACTAAAATTGATCATTTGGTGGAATATTAAGGTGACCCTTTAAGACAGGTGGCCGCTCAAGCAGGTTTGACTGTATTTTCCAGTTCTCTTTTTCACAATATATAAAAGATATTTTATACAAAAATATTCTTTGCTTCAGAACATACAATATAATATGGGTAAAATGGTAAAAAAATAAATATTCATTTTCCTGACAAATTGAACTAATCTAGTATTATAGCAGTAATCTGGACAATAATGAGAATACCTGTTTCCTTTGCAACTGGTTAAAAGAAGTAATGATCATTGCTAGATATGACACAGCTTTGGATTAGACCAATTTGTTTATATATCTAAGGAGGTGATTCCAAGATATCTAGTGAGAAGCACACATCCCTTCCTGTATGTCTGTGCTGTGTGTACAGTGATGGATAAAAGGTGTGTGGTCACTTCATGTTTGTAGATAGTATCCAGGTGAACAAGATACTATACTGGATCTTTCGAGAGAATTTTGAACTGGGGGTGGGTGGTAGAGAGCCAAATTTTAACCAAAGGGACTACATAATATGAATAATATAAAATATATTAGAAAAACGAAAATAATTTTTGAAATATTTTGTTTGTATAAAATTAATAATCTTTAAAAATAAGTATTTCTCATGACACATCCCACCTATACTCAAATCACCCTGGTTATTTGTCCCCTTTATTTGTTAATAACATTAAAAAATTCTATATTGTTTTAAATTTACAAACCCACGCTTATTTTTTATATACAGGGCCTTTATATTTACAAATTAATTTGAGCAGAGGTGTGGGGGGGGGGGGGTCACATTACTGATTTAAAACATTAGTTAATCTAAAAAGTAAGAATACGAGTTGGGGAATCAGAGGGAGAGTTAGCCCATAAATCCAACGCTGGTACACTTCTCGCCCTACCCCACCTCCCACACTACAAGCCTGAATAAATACACAATTTATGAATACCAGTAACTAGCTTACCTGTCATGTTCCTGTAATTGTTCTAGCTGCGTGATCTGTACCTGTAATTTGTGTACCATGGAGAAAAGTCCAACCCCCGGTGGTGGGGGACTCACTATTTGATTGGGTAGACTCTGTGTCCTGCTTGACCCACACAGAGCCAACAGCCCCACACCCACCGGCAGCACCAGCTGTCCCGAGCCCAGTCCACACAGCACTAGGGACAAAAACAATCCCACCCCACCGAAAACCGGCCCTAGGGTGGAGACGCACAATGTCTGCACTATGATCCAAACTCCTTGAACGGTCTTCATTGTTTTTTAATGACAACCGAACTGCCGGTCTGTACACCTGTCACAACAATTGTCCCTTCCTGTTATCAATTCCTGGGTAGCGAAACGCGTGTATCTCTCACTTTTCTTTTGTTATTAATATCTGTTCCTGCCATCCACATGGGTTAAGACATTATAATGTAAGTCTCTTTTTCTTCTTTTTTTTTTTCGCTCAAAAATAATTTAATCAATTATCTAATTTTAATATTAAATTTCCTGAACAATTTAAATAGATCCGATGCAAATAAAACCTTTGATTAGATGCAATAGATCCATTTCCTGTAGGATAAGACACATCCATTGAGAAAAAAGTTGCTGAATGAAGCTGGTTGTAGCACATGTATGCCTTGTGCACACTTCTCCTCTCTGTACAAAGTGGAACAGCCTGAGCTAGCAGGCCTGCCCGCCCCATGGAGAGGTGATCATTTTATAGCAATTGTTTCAAGAGACAGCTTCTCTAATTATTAAGGTGTGATAACAAGGACCTCCCACCCTCTGGGCTTTGGTCAGTGCCAGCCGTATTATGAGGCTTTAAGGGGATCTGTGTACACATGATGCTGGGATAACATGGGTAATGAGATGTAACGAACCAAAGATTTTGTGTATGCATAATAGGGGTGTCTCCTCCCCTCCCCCTAATTGAAACTTCCTTCCCTTTGAAGGTCCTGATGTTTTAAACAATGACTGGTCTATCAAAGGATGTGGTGTGTGTTATCCTGTCTGGAAAGTACACATAAGAGATTCCATGCTAATATTAGAAGAAAAGTAGCCTATGTTGTGGCAGCGGGTTTCCTCTGTGACCAAGTGTTGATATAACCGTGTGTTTGACATCTAATAAATGCTTATTAATAATCAATGTGTTCCAGTGGTGACCTGTTTGCGGAACACAAAATATTAATTTACTGCTTTTACCAATCAATTCTGAGAGGTAACGACATTGGTTTTCATCACGATATTGCTAAACCACAGCATTAATTGAGGGCATTATAATTAAGCTCCAGTGAAGTGTGCATAATTGAGCATTGGTGTACAAAGCAGACAAATAAATGTACATGCAGTGCACTCAATTCCCTATTACATTATTATACTGTTCTGTTATTCTATATCTGGCATATGAAGTGTATTGTTACCAGTTGAATGCTATCGTTTGCACTCAAATGTCAGGCTGTGGTCAGTAATTGACTGCATACCCATCTACTTTAGCAGAACAATATTTAGCAAATCTGTTTCCTTTGTATACACACCAATTCTTTTAATAGAACACATCTATTTTCTCTGTTGCACACAGCTTTTTCTGATGTAATAAAAATACAAAATAAACTGATTTGTTTAGCATTGAGTTGAATTAAAAAATAACATTGCTGCCAGATGGCTATATTGTACACCCAATCTCAATTCTTTTCATTTTTAAGCAAAGACAACAATGTTTATACTGCATACCCAAACTGCCTCATGTTGAAAAGAAATTAAATCCACATATTTCTACCTAGATTATATATTTTTTTAAATTATGTTATTAAACTTTTTTTTATTAACTTTAATAGTTGGTTTTTCTCCCATTTTGTTTCAATTATTTGAAAATTTGTCAGGGAATTAAATTTTACGTGGAAACATGCACACAATTGCTGCTGACATTAAAGTTTTAATCTATGTTGCTAGACTGTGATTTGGCATCATTTTCCAATGACATGGGATCCCCCACCAAAGAAACCCACCACCCCCAAAATAAAATTTCAAATATATATTTTTTTAACCGCAGAACAATAATGTTGGGGGATTTATTTTGTTACCAATTTTACATATGTACACTGTACACAGATGTGTCCTGCATTAAAACACTGTAAACTAAATAAAAAAATTATGTTTAAAAAGTTGAACAGAAAATTCCCAATTTTATGCAAAATGATGCTAAATTTCCCTAAGCCCATAATCAGGAATGAAACTGGGCCATTAGGTACATTTGAAGATGAAATGTGTAATTGTGTTTCAGTGAGTGGAAGACATGTGTTTCACAAAGGTAGATTCCATATTTTGTGAAACGTTATCCTCCTTTCTCTCCCATAACAAAGACGCTCATCTTGATTGTTCACACATTCCTTGCTCCTGCAGTCAGGACATAATGAGGGGGAGGGTTGGGGAGTGTGTTAGCTCTGCTTGAGTTGAGGAGAAAGTGGTGTAAAAAATGATCCTATGTGTAGTGAGAGAGACAGAGCTAATGTTTTGAAAAGAGTTTTTATTATTAAGACATGAGTAATGGTGTAAAGTCTGAAAGTATACCCCACCCCCACCCACTTCAAAGTATACCCGGGTATATAAGTCTTGGAATATTATCCCTGTCGTGGACAGAACTCTCTGGCGAAGTCAGAGGTTG
>JAULBR010097607.1:0-11530 GCA_032355825.1 Melanodrymia aurantiaca
TTACAACAGTACCTCTTAAATTTGTGTGTGGCAGATTCCTCACTCACATTTGGCGTAGTGTGTTTGTGTGTGTGTGTGTGTGTGTGTGTGTGTGTGTGTGTGTGTCTGTGTGTGTCTGTGTGTGTCTGTGTGTGTCTGTGTGTGTCTGTTTGTGTGTCTGTATGTGGGAAAATGCAGGTATTTGGTAAGAGTAATCTATGTTACAGGAGCGGGTTTCCTTTGTGACAACCGTGCAGTTGACATCCAAAAACCACTGATTAATAATCAATGTGTTCCAGTGGTGTCGTTATCTAATAAACAAACTTGATCTATCCTACCTTCCTACACGACTGGCAATGGTAACGGACATAACCTTGTTTATAATAGGTAACACTTTTTTTTTTGAGCAGTCGCAGGAAGTAGCTCCGCACAAGAGCATCCGCCTTAGGTTCGATAGGTCGACTGATCGATCCTCCTGGGTGTGCCCGTTGGGTTATTTCCAGCTCCAACCAGTGAGCCATAACTGATCTATCAAAGGTCGTTGCGCAGCGTGTGCTGTCCAGTCTGTGAAAAAGTGCACATACACGATCCCTTGCTATTTTTCGAACAAGAGTAGCCTATGTGGCAGCAGTGGGTTTCCTCTGTGACCAAGTGTCAATATAACCGTGCATTTGACATCCAATAACCTCTTATTAATAATTAATGTTTTCAAGAGGTGTCGGTAAACAAAACAACTATTTTACCTTTTTATCTTTTTTTCAGCAATCGCTGACAAAGGTGAAAAGTATTTCAAAACCGAGGAAAGAAAAGAACTGATGAAAGCTGTGCTGATGACTGCCTGCGATCTATCTGCAACCTTTAAACCATGGAAAGTCCAGTTTAGGACAGCCAAGCTTGTGGCAAGAGAATTCTTCGAGCAAGGTGACATCGAACGTGGTAAGCTCGGGGAAGCAAACCCGATGGCACTAATGGACAGAAGCAAACGAGAAGATCTTCCCAAGATGCAAGTTGGTTTCTACGACGCAATATGTCTGCCTCTGTATGAAATGTTCCCGATGTATGATTACAGATTCGATCCCATTTACGATAGCTGCAAAAATAACCGCAGGGAGTGGAATCAACTGTCGCATGTGGAGGACGTCCAAGTGTTCGACATAGATGAACCGCCGATCACACCAAAAGTACAATCATTTCTATGTAAATTAGTATAATAAATTAGTATAATACGTGATTTGATTACCTGCGAAGACAAAACTATTAATACACATAGCAATGTCAAGGCAACAATGTATCTGTTAACGAGTCATTACTTCACACAAGTCATGAATATCTATTGGAATCACGAACACCAAACAAAAACACTGATACCATTTGTGCAATGAAAAAAGCATCTATTGGGATTTAAACACTGCTTTCGTCCAGCAACGTAAAATGTTTATCTGGTCGACATAATGATTGCAAATAGTGTTGTAGCATATACTTATACATGCCAATAAAAGTTGCCGCCCCCAAGTATTTTAAAGTTATTTCATAGAGATGAAATATATAAATGTCAATAATTTCTTACGTTACCAATGTCCAAAATATGATTCAAGGCACCACGACTTTGATCTTTGATGGGTCAATATATTATTTTTATTAAATAAAATTAAAAAAACTCCGAAACATACTGTAGTTGGCAAAACACTTTGATAACTACATGCATGTGAAACGTCCAAACTTGTAATTTCTACCCCCACTTCCCACACCCACACCTCAAACAGTACATAGAAAACATTGGGGGTGACAACCTTTAATATTGGAATGAGTATATACTACAAAAATATCAGTAAAAAAACATGTTATATTCATGCAAAAAAATGGACCTTAAATCGACGTTAGCAATGTTAATGGAGTGTCCAAACGATTCGATATGTTTCCAAATGTGTGTTGAACAGCATGCAGTGGTCTGTAGCAATGTTTGCTGGAAATGATGATGTTTGTTGAAAATGATTCAGTGTTATTTTTAGTTGGTAAAAGACATTGGACCAGCTAAAGACAACATTTAAAAATGAAATATTTGCTGCATGTGCTTCAAATGGGGAAAGCTCATTTATACTACATGTATTATAAAGCAGGGCCGTAGCTGGCGTGGGAGGCAGCAAGGTCCCCGGCCCCGCTCCACAAAAATCCGGTAAAAATAATAGAAACTTAAAGAAAATCCATGACCCCTTACTATCTTGTGGCTTCCATGCCCGTTCGACCCTGTTAAATAAAATATACTTTATATTTTTTTAAATATTATAATAGACTTTATATTTTTTGTGCTCCCTCATTTCAATTATTCACATTCAAGTAGTATCAATCAATTCTATACAATAATTGTCTATGTAAAGCTATAATTAAATTGTATGTTACATGAAAATTATTGTAAAAGTGTCATTTAGAATAAATCAAATCTGGCCAACGTTTCTGGTGTCTGTTTTTTTTTCAGTAAATTGTGTCCATGGTAGACAACAATAGCCAATCCAGGTAATTTGGCTGCAGACGAGATGTCATTTGATTCTAACAGGAGCGAAGAAAAAACTGGCTTTACTATCTAATTCTAATTATTTCAGGATAAAATAGATTTGCAGATACATTGTAATTTAGTATTTTCACAATATATCCCGACATTGTATGGGAAATAATTATCATGTGACAACTTGCATGAAAATAAATTGTTTCAATTGTTTTTATTCTTTGAAGTTTCATAATTCATGTTAGATAACATTACGAATCCCATTCATGGCATATGTAATGTGAAATCTCAATATCGAATCTAACCCAGAGTGAGTGCTCCGAAAAGCTCAACAGGTGTACGGACATCCATCGACCAGTGTCCAGCTGTCACTGGTTTAGCAAAGGCTATGATATGTACTGTCCTGTCTGAAAAGTGGATATAAACGATACATTGCTACTTAAATAGGAGTAGGGAGTTTCGTCTCATACTAACACTAACGTCTGCCCTGGAGAAAATTGGACTACGTGACCATGACAGACGTGCTTGAACCTTAATTGGATATAAACCAGTAAATACGTTATAACTAACTATAAAGGGAGCTTTCTGTTGTAAAAATGGTACTTTCAATGTGTGTTTTTAAACAATATTTATTTAGTAAATGAGCGGATTAACAAACAGGCGACATGCCTATATGTTTTCAATGTATAGAAAGACTGTAAATGCGAGAACAATAACCTTGGATTCCAGAGCGAGGGGTATTCCTGTTCTGGGGGTATTATGGCTGCTCATTTAAAGATTCAATCTGGACCGGGACATAGTCTAGAGGTAGAATCTCTACTCCCCCTGTATCCGCGCCTGCTATTAGAATGATGATGTCACGCATTTTCCGTCGACTAGAAGGAATATGAATTCCCTTATTTTGTAGTAGGCTACTAACTGACGGTATTTTAGTGTAATATGTTGTGTGCTTATTAAGTTATTATAGCTTAAGGTACATGTAGGCCTACACATTAATTATATATATTCCAACACTAAGATGAATAAACATTTTTGGCGGGAGGCTCCATTTTTGCAACTATGATCATCCCATTCTAATGACAGAATCTGATAAGTCCGAGCTTTCGATTTATGGAGGGCTAGTTTGTAAATATTTATTATTTTGACATTTGAACATCCGTGTGTTGTTGTTTCTTTTCAATTTCCGTAAAATGATTCTGTTGCTTTTCTGGATAAGTCCTTGTATACTATAATATTTGCTTTCAAATATCGCCAATACTTGTTAATTCGGGATGCATGATACTTCGGGAGGTTCGTTTAATCCGCTGTACATAGCTCACGCAATCGCAGTCCAATGTATTGATGTCTACACGTGCATATGATCATTCAGAGCCACATTGAGGGGGAAATCCCGTCCAAACAAGTAAGTAAGTGAGTAGAAATGTTTTACAAATGTCTATATCAGTTCAAAATTACCTCAAACAATTCCAGAACCTCCCCCAAACACCCCACCCCTCCCCTACCACCCATAGAAATAGCACTGATACTTCATTCGCGTCAAATGTTCTCGATCTACTAGACAGGAAAAACTAATTCCTTCAGTTTATGTTTTTGAATTCCATCCCACCCCCACCTCCAACAACCGTCCCTATTGTTAAAGCGCGTTTTTTCTTCAAATTATAAATTATAAATGCAACATATATTGTGTATTTGCTCTGCCCTTGTATGGATGTTAAGCAAAATAAATTCTATTCTATTCTATAGTTCTATGGGTTCGATTTAAATAGATTCAGATTGTTTACGTTTCACGCTAATTAATTGAAATTTGTTTTACTTTGAACACTTAGATATTTTATTACCAAAACTATACGGTTATTTTCGTCATACGCGCAAACGTTCTACTATAAAACTCTAAACTTCAGTCGTAACTTCTCGGCTATTTTCGTGCTCTTTGCGACTATCAAAAAGCGAGTTTACTTGTCTTGTTTACGTCATTTTACTATTGACGTCATGAATATTTCAGTTGGATTATATTCTGGATTGATACCGCGTCATGGATAACAAGAATAATTTATAGATCTAATAGAAGCCAGCGAAATAGTTAAACTGCAAAGTTAAAATGTCCGAACGAGAACAAGTGTGGAAGTGGTTGGATAAAAACCAGAAATTTCTAGTAAATTACTTGGATAATGCTCCACAAGAATTGTTGCGCAAACTTGCAATCACTAAAGTACGAAAACACAGTTTTTCGCGCGTTGTAAGCAAAATGATGGTTTGTCGCATTGCAAAAAAACATTTTTTAAGTGGACCAACACTTGCTGCAGAAATGAACGAAAATGAAACATTCATGGAACTCGTGAAAGATATAGTGAGTCAAATGGATGTCAATGTGGTGTGCTATAAACTTTTACGGAATGTCATCACTCTTATCAAGGGTGATCGAAGTAGTCTGTTCTTAGCTAACGATACAAGTGATAACAGGCATTTAATTTCAAAGTTTAAAGTGACGCAAACCTCGACGTTTGAAGAATCTCTTATCACAGAAGATAACGCTATTAACATACCGTTTGGAAAGAATATTGCTGGTCATGTAGCACTGACTAACGAAACTGTAAATATAACGGATGCACACAAAGATCCTAGATTTAACCAGGATGAGGACAAGGCAACGGGATATCGAACGCATAGTATCCTCTCAATGCCTATTTTAAATAAAAATGGAGAATGTATTGGTGTAGCTCAGGTCACCAATAAAAGTAGTGGAGATTCGCATGCATTCAGCAAAGACGATATCACTGTGTTTGGACGTTACCTTATGTTTTGTGGAATTGTGCTCACGAATGCTCAGTTGTTCGAAATGGCGGTGAACCAATACCAGCGAAATGAAATATTGTTGAACTTGGCTCGAGACATATTTTCCGAGCAAACAAGTTTGGAGAATCTTGTCAAGAAGATAAGCATTGACATTCAAGAAGTCACAAAGTGTGAAATTTGTAGCGTATATCTGTTGCACGACTTCGCAGAATCCATGGCCATTGATGGAGAAGTTGAGTGTGAAAAGGGTTATAAATGTACCAAGGATGTAGTGTTCTCCACTGCTTTTGACATGTATGTGAAGGATCCTGGCCGTCTACACATCTCAAGTCCTCATGAAATCGCCGAGTGTAAAAGTGCAGAAGTAGCGAGAGATGTGGTTGTTTCAAAGACGCCCCTTAATATCTCGAATATAGATATGAATTCAAAATATGGAGGTACCCATTTGGTGAATAAGAATCGTTTTGAGATCAAAAGTATTTTGAGCATGCCCATTCGTAACAGCAAAGGTTACATTATCGGTGTTACTCAGCAGATGAATAAGATTGGTACATTAGCATTTAATGAACACGATGAAAAAATCATTAGAGCCTTTTCTATCTTTACCGGACTTGGTATTCACAACTGCATCATATACGAGAATGTCTGTAAATTAATGGCGAAACAAAAGGCTTCGTTGGAGATGCTTTCATTTCATGTACGAGCGTCAAGAAATGAAACCAATAGCCTTGTGGCTGTAGAGATCCCAACAGCAGACCATTGGAAAGTGTACACTTTCGAAATGGACGATCTTCTTTTGAGTGAGTTTGATTTGAGCAAAATGGTTATTCGTATGTTCATGGAAACGGGTATCATAAAACAATATAAAGTTCCTTATGGTGTTCTTTGTAGTTGGACTCAGAGTGTTAAAAAAAATTATCGTGCAGTCACATACCACAACTGGCGCCATGCATTCAATGTCTGCCAAAGTTGTTTTGCAATGCTGTATGCTGGGGGACTGGCCGATTTGTTCAATGATCTTGAAGTGTTTGGCTTACTAGTGGCATGTCTTTGCCATGACCTCGACCACAGAGGCACAAACAACACTTTTCAGATTAAAATGGAATCACCATTGGCAACCCTGTACACAACGTCGGTCATGGAGCATCATCATTTTGACCACTGCATAATGATACTCAACAGTGAAGGTAACAATATCTTTGGAGCGCTGAGTTCGGAAGACTACAAGACCGTGCTAAGTTACATTCAGCATGCTATTTTGTCTACAGATATTTCCAAATACTTCGAGAAAAAGAAGGCGTTTAAAGGTACATAATGTAGATCTAGGTCTTTGTATTTAATGTTTCGTCTTGTCGAAACTTCTTTAATAGTTTGTTTTATGAACCTAGTTTTGGGGATATGTTTGTTGTAGGTAAGCGTGTTTCTGATATATCCGGAATGATTCGTTGAAGCACTATTGTCACGATATGCAGATGCAATTTAATGGTAATGTGGAGAATAGATGTTATGCAAAATGACTGAGATAGTTTAATATTAAATATGTTGGTCAACAGTTGACAAACACCACGTTTAGTTACAATGACTACTCATGGTCAAAAAGCCCAACAACACTCCCTTACCCAAGCAAGCCAAATCATCACTGTTTCAACATATCAACTGCAATGAAGTCCTCATTGTTAGCATTCTCAAAAGATAATAAACTGATTTTAATTTCAAGACAATTTCCAACAATGCTATTCCAAGTATGTAGGGGATATCCAAGGTCAGAAATGAATTATTTTACAGTCGATGGGGCTTTAAAAATGCTTTGTCACGTGTGAAGTGTGCACTTTAGATAGAATCTCAGCTGACAACTATATCTCTTCGCTAAAACCCAGAGACGAGTACGTTACGGTCATCGATTGACAATGTATGTTCTTGGGAGGCCATTGTACCCATTCTTATACTATAATTACGTCGAGCTGGTCGACTGTTCGTGTTTCATGAAGGCAACACTTACTATTGCTCCAACCGATGCACTATTCGCTCGTCATTATAACGTGTTAAGAGTATATATATACACGAAATTTGATGACTGCAACTTTTTAGTAGGCAATTTCCTTTTGATGTGGAGCATAATCGCAGCTGCTCCAACATATGACAAATTCTAGATACTTTAGGGCATGTCCAATATAATATGCTGATTCCAAGCCAGGCCATATCCTTGTTGGATTAGTTTTAACTACCATTCAATCTCAACATCTGCCTTGTGCGGAGATACGCTTTTGGCGTTCAGATTTAAACCTATACACCTTGTCCGGATGTTTGGAGCAAACACTTGTGATCGGACATCATAATGGATTATTATTACGTAACTAACCAACCGTGACCAGCATGGAGAATATTTTCCTAATAATTTGTTACTCCATTGACGTCACGGGACGATACTAGGTGTTCTCGAAAGGTGACATTATCCGGTGGCATTCGTTATTAATGGAGAGACCTGAATTTTAAAAACTCATTCATTAATTCGATAATTCTCAAGTTTCTTCTGGCATGAGTATTTGAAAGTCATTGCAAACGTTTTCGAACAAGATATCTTTTTTTTCATTCAGATTTTAATAAATTAACCTATTATTTTTCTATATATTAAACGCATCTACATATTCTTCGGATATCGTGCCATTGTTGGATATCCCCTACTTTTTTAAGTAGTATATTTACTTTGCCTGCATTCTACTCATGTAAACCCATCCACGTAGGTCTCTGCATTTAGTGCAGATCTTTCTGAATGCAATCCGGCTTTTCCAAAATGGCGGGGGGACCCACACCAGCAGCAAAAGAAATTGGCGGACGCTTCCTCTCGATGTGAATGCCACAAACCTATTTTTGATAACCACACTTGACATGAAATGTTGCATTTTTTCTTTGCAACAACTTCAAAGGGTTATCGCCAATAGCTAGTCTGGCTTAGTGAATTATCAGCTTTATCTAGAAAGATCACAACTATCTAGACACTTCAACATGGTTTAAACGAAAGAGATTTTTGTGTCTTAAGGATCATTAAAAGCGTTTGTGTAATAAAAAAAAGCTGGTCATTCCCTAAAGCTGACTAGCTATTGACGAGGAACTTCTGCCTTTCAAATGTGGATATCGAGACCAAGTTTTTTAGTCATTCATATCGACAGGTTGCATATGAGTATTCTCATAACGTCTGCATTTGTCTGTTGCTTGTGTTGTTGGGTAGGACGATACTGGTGAAGGTTGATCTGACATTCCATGACAAGCTAGGTGATTTTAAGCTATTTGGATACAGCTTGAAAAAGATAAAAGCGTCTTCAGAAAATGGATGCTTAAATATGAGTAGAAGTTAGGCCAAACTTGTTGGAAAGTCTTAAACATTAAAATCAGTTTATTTTCGTTTTAGGATGCTCACAATCAACGTAGATGAATCCTGAAAATGCAATGCAATGTTTATTGACTGCTACCTGCGACTGAAGAGCTTAGCCGAGCATATATACAAGGAACAAATTGAAGCTTTACACAAATGAACCGCAACAACTTGTGATCCGGAATGACATGGCTCTGAATGAAATTAGCATACAATGGAATGCTAAAACAACACGCGAAAGTGATATCGCTTGACATAAAGAAGTTATCCCTTTTATCGTAGCCTACATTATGTTGAAGTCTGCGTAATGTCGATCTCAACGATGAACAGGATATGGAACCTAGATCAATTTAGGGTATTTTCTAGAGCAATTTATGGTGCTTTTTTGCTACTCTTTTTTTCATTTTAAATAAGTATTGTTGTATCTAAAGCCGTTGATGAGTTTGTTTCTCTTTTGAGGCTGGGTATAGTTTCTCTAGTGGGATAAGAAACAGAAACAAGTTAATTCTCTTTTAGTATTGGGAGAATGTTTTATTTTGGTTTGCATAAAACACGATTTTATGACATCTGGACCTATACATTCTATTAATTACCAGGTATTAATACTTTAAGAATTATTTTATTCTATTTACTTTTTTTTCAAAACGCCAGAAAACGAGGTAAGGCATTACAAGTTGCACGGCCATTGCCGTGTCGTCTGTGCCGCCTATCACTTTGGCTTGTCGGCAATCTGCAATCAAATTGGGTGAACTAATGCAACGCACGCTATTTTCAGACTGCACGTGTAGAATGCTGCTAATAAAGATGATGATGTGCAGTACTTGATCGACAGAATGGCCTGGACCCGTTCAGACGGAGCTCTCGTGCTCAGTGTCACCTAAAACCAACCTTTTGAGGTTGATGGAGACGATAAAACACGTTTCTCGTTCCCGTACTGGATCATGATGTAAAAGTGCTCCACGTGACCAATTACAACTTTTTCAATTGGATGGGAGTGGTTGGCCGTGCTCCAAAATGGGATATGCATGTGACCAAATAAAATGGCAATCATGTACCCGATTGAAATACAAACGTGAACTGAGCATACAGTTACTTAGTCAAGACCTGGCTTCTTTTTTTTTTTTACAAATATACCACCACCCTCTATTTTTGTTTTACAAATGCTCCCCAATCCCCGATACCGTAGAAAACCAGGCCTCTGATCAAGTACTTGCCGTACACCATGTAATCCATCCAGACATAAAAGTCACGTGATATAATTATTTTCATTAAAGCGGCACTGAAATATTATTTCTTCCTGAATGATTATTATTTTATTAGGATTTTCTTCTTTTTAGAACTTATCGCCGACGGAATTACAAATTTCAAAAGGCCCGCTAGAAAAGATCTCATGAAATCAATGATGATGACGGCGTGCGATCTGTCGGCCACTTACAAACCATGGGATGTTCAGTTCAGAGCCGTCATGCTCGTGACGAGCGAATTCTTCGAACAAGGAGACCAGGAGCGCACGGAGTTCGGTGAGGATCCCCAGGATATGATGGACAGGAACAAGAAAGACGCACTTCCCAAACTTCAAATTAATTTCTTCAATGCAATATGTTTGCCGCTGTATGAGCTGTTCTCCATATATGATGCCCGGTTTAAGCCATTGCACGACAGCTGCAAAAATAACTGCAATAAATGGCAAAAGCTGGATGGTATCAGGGTGTCCAAGTTCAAATGCTATTGTGCAGCACAAGCACTAAAAGATGAAATACAGAAATCGTCCAACGCGAGAAGACATGCGCGATCTAATATGTGCATTTTAACATAAAGAAAACCCCCAAATTACATGATGAATTGTACATCAAATACTATTAAGCAAGGATAGGGGGTAGCATAGACGTATCAGTTATATACAGATAAAAGTCTCATTTCTAACAATTCTGTGTATGTATATCTATGGAATAATTATATGAAGCATGACATTTAATGTTTCAACAAAAACTAACTTTAGCGACCAAAAAGCGCTGCGCGGTTAGTGATTATAATAATGATAATTATATATACATGTATAATGCAGTTTTGTATAACATATTTTACATCGGCGGAAAGCAAATTGAGTGATAACTTTTCCAATGAGCCATTACTTTGAAAATGACACCACGTAGTATACTTATTGATACAACAAATCGTACTTAGCTACCAGGAAGAGCAATGCTAGGTTTAATTTAGTTTTATGCCAAACCGGTCACGAACCACAGGCCATTCTATTTAAAAACGAAGCAGTAAAAAATGATTCACAAGTCGCGTGCAGTTGATACAATAATAATAATTATGTTTGACATGAAAACAGTTTAAGTTGTACACATGAAGCTTTAATGATAATCTCTGCATGTATAGACAAGTAAAAATATTATAGTCTGATAATTATAGTCACGTGTAGGCGAACAAAAAAAGGTAATACAATCTGGTGAAAACTTAAAAGATAAAGTATATAATAGCGATTCATACACGACTGAATACTGTGTTTCAAAACAAATCGTTGTCTTGTGTTTCGAGTGAATTACAAATGTATTAAATTATTATTAATTGTTTTTTTGTATTGTGATTATCTGGGGGTGGGGGCTTGCGACGAAGTCTAGATGTAGAATGTCTGCCTGTGGCGGGATGGGTCGACAGGGCAAAACATTTTGTGGGCTATTTTCCATTCCAGCCAGTGATACACGACTAGTTTGCGGTACGTGTGCTGGTTCAGCCTGTTATGTCCTGTCCTCGGCCGAAATATGATGACCTGTTCAGGCCGGGACAAGGTTCAGGCCGGGACAAGTGGTGATATTCATCTGGTTGTTGCTGCTTCCTATGGAGTGACTTGATGATGGTTTTTGTTTCTGCAAAGGTTGTAG
>JAULBR010097618.1:0-11527 GCA_032355825.1 Melanodrymia aurantiaca
CATAAAAATGTTTTCGCTGTGGAGGATCGATCTCTCGACCCATCCCGCCACAGGCGGACATCTTACCTCTGAGCTACATCCCGCTCCAGTACGCCGATGAAGAGGTGTACACACGTAAACACCTTAGTGAAGTCAGATATGAGCATACTATATATCTTGTTTTATTCCACACGGGTTTCTATTTTCATAGTGTTATCATGCAGGTGGTCAATCAGCAATTTGCATAGCTTTGCCTTTTCTGACGATTTCTCTGCATTTGGCATCTTAAACAAAAAATCCGCTTCTATGTATGTCAAGATACGGAGAATCGTTTTGATATGAAAGCATGGTTTACTCCAGACAGGCTCGGAGATTTCACATGCAACTTTAAATCGTTTTACTAGACGGTAGCAACCGGGTTTCAAGAACAAATAGGGAGCAGGCTGGTTTCAACTCGGTTTGTAAACACGTGATAGCCATTAAAGTGAATCACAAACCATTTTTGCGCATTTTGCTACATTATTGCGTGTTAGTATGCGGATTATCACATACAAAAAACCAGAGGATGTACCGAAGACAAAAACGGGGAATAGAAAATGAGTTTAATTTATGTGGTGAATAAACCAGAATTGAAAGCTTTTGTAAAGTGTAATACATGACAAAAGGTGAACGTGATCAGATACAGACAGCAAAAACCCACACACACACACACAAACCTATTATAATGTTTGTCTTATAAAAGGGGTTAGTCATTATTATGGTGTGAAAAGCACGAATCCGTGATCTTTGAGTATAGCAAGTTTTACGAAACTAAACCTTATGTTAGTAGAAAAGAAAACCCTGTCATTATTTATCTAGATAATTGCATACATATTTTATGATATACATGTACATGTAATTATTTATAAACATCAACATCGGTGACCGATCCGCTTTAAAAACTATCTTCCACAAAGACAACACACTTAAAAAACCTTTACCAAAGCAGACAAGCAGCATGCAGATATGTTGTGATAAGCTTCAGCTTGGAGCACGCCATTGATAGGGAAAGTTTGTGCAATAAATCTGTCAGGTGTCAGTATAATAAAGATCAATGAACAGTCAGCCAGTTTCCGTCTGTCAACACGAGTTTTCTCCCCTCTTACGTTCGCCATCAGTCATGCGGTAATCATCGCCAAGATTACTAAATTGTGTACAACACCATTTTGAAAAAAATTAATGCAGGTAATGTATAGGTAATGCTCTCTATATTCTTTTCTATTTATCCTATACTAATATTATTTAAAAACAAGCAAACTTGCTATAAACAGTCCGTAGCCAGGATTGTGAGAGGGGCTGTGTTGGGTGGGGTGGGTCGTTTACGTTTATGATGAGACACGAGGTCGTTGTAAAAAAAAAATTTAAAAAAATAAAATCACCTGTATGGGGGAGATCGACCGAGCCCACCCACCCACTATTGGCTACGGGCCTGAAAAGATCATTTTATATAATAATCATTAGTAGGATGGCATCCGTCTTAAAATTCGGGATGTACATTTAAATAAAAGGGGAAAACGTGTGGTTTTAGTGTGAAACAGATTCTCGGGAAAGTTAGAAAGTTGACTATAAAGAGAGAACTATAATAAAGTTAACGTATAAGGAGATTAACACCTTGTTTATAATATTCTCCTATCAAAACAGAAGTCCACATCTGGAACTGAGAGAGTGGTCTGACCATAGTCGCAGTGAACTCTCAGTTCCAGCGCCCTCTACAGCATCTGTTGGATGTTGGAGGCGTTAAAACACTTTACCCGTTACCTAACCCACATTTTAAAACAATGACAGCAACATTTTTTTAATGTAGCATATATATGTTTTTATCTCAAATGTACCTTATACAACAACTTTTTTAATAAAAGTGAATTGATTTATTGTGTATAGATAACATAGTAGTGTGTTCGCAAATAATCACTGTCACATATTATTACTACCAATCAGAGTTACAGCTGATTTTACTCCTTATTAATTTGTCAGTGCGCCTTGAACTAAGAACCGGAACTTTCTTCTTTAGTACTGCGCTACCTCAATAAACGTCTGCTCCAATGTTCCTGGGTAACCTTTCCCAGTTTACTCAACAGAACCCCATTAATATTTCTGACATAATATTACATTGAAATTAAAACAGCAGACTATTTCGCCACAAAAAAAACCGCCACATACGGTCAGTTCAGTCCTATGAACCAAAATGACCGTCTGGTGTCAGACAGGGCACCTCCCTGAGCTATAAAAGCGAACTGATTCTCTATCACAGCTTTCATTGCTATCACTGGCCGATAAAGCACCTTGAAGACAACCTCCATCTTGTCGTCGTCTTCGTTTCCAGCCAGATTTACGATCCGAATTTTTGACTTGACCTACGCGCCATTAAATTTTAAGTGGCCAATTCAGTGTACATAATCTGAAGACCTTGATTGATGTTGCACCGTGACATTGTTTATAACGGCCTCCAGAGGATTGCAGACAGATTCACAACTAAACGGATGCTGAAGGACACGCACTATCTTAAAGTGTTTTGTTAAAGCCGCTGGTTCGAGTTTAAGCGTGATGCAGAGCGTTAACAATAAATTATTATCAAACAATATCTTCATACGGGAGAGCCCATGCAGGTGATGTTTTTAGCAAAGCAGTTACGGTATTTACGGTATACGGACATAAAGTACGGTCTACACTGTGATGGCATCATTGGTTCTCGAAAGAATACCATATCTTGCGCCGATCCAGGCATCTTTCTTAAACTAGAAACATTGATTACTACAGTAATGTGGATGACCAGAAACTCATTGGATAGACAGGTATTGATATTCAAAGCAAGATAGGGTCTCTTGTCCCATACAGTAACTGCTGTGACGAGTTCCACTAGTAGTCTAGTAAGAATAAGGAGTCATTATTATGTTGGTTCAACATTTCTCCTTTTGTCCTGTCCAGAATGGACTATCACAATTTTTCTAAGAATACACACATTTCAATCTATCTTTTACATGACCATACAGGAAGTTTATCATTTTGTCCATTTTAGCTGAGTTCGGTTCCCGACATCATGATCTGTAATCAGCTCAATCTTTCTGAAGGTAGTTTTTTGAAAAATCGTTGATCGCCAAAGTAATAATTGTGGGATATATAAAATGTCTACTAAACGTACACATTGGTGTGTAAATTAATTTTATTCATGCCTACATCGAAATTTAAACGTATTTTAATTTCGTAATTAATAAAACATGAAATTCGGTCTATCCGGTGCAAACCAATCCGTTACGACAGAGCCTCGAGACGCCACCTGTCGGCCGGATTTACCAGGCGATGTCTTTATTGTCCGTATCGGAAGTTGATATCAAAGGAGTAGTCATATTTGTCGCCAGGAGTTATCAAAACGTCGGTTTGGACTCCTCCTCGAGCACAGCCGCTGGAAACTAATTAGAAAACGTTTCAAACATAAAATTAGAAAGCTATTTTAACAGCGCACACAGTACACAGTATGCGCGTGTATGTTGGGGTTTGACTGAAGGCCGAGACTAACGGTGTTTGACCTGTACTATACCACGAGATAACCTGTACTATACCACGAGGTTATCGGCTTGGCAGTTTGATGAACGTGTTCGACGACCTTGTCTGACCTTGAAATTGGTTTTCGTTGATATCTACTGACTTGAGTATGTGGAATTTTTACTTTATGTTTGCAACTGCATTAAAATGTTGGGTAGTTTTAATTTAATGACTTTTTACAACTTGCACTGTAAATTATAGTTGAAAGGGGCAAACCCAAATATATACAGGGAAAATCTCCTGAAGGATGTCGAATACTGAAACACCGGTAGTAATCTATTCTGAGATATTATTTCGTATAATATATGGCATTATTTTTAAAAAATTCACATCTTCGGCGAAAGGTTCAGTACTTTAAAATGTGAAAATGGTGCAGCATGTGTATCTAACTGGCCCAGGGGAACTGGAAAGTAACGGATTATTGGCTTTCCTTCGATTAGACACAGCTATGGGGATGTTTGTAATTTAGTGCTCGACAACATCCACTTAAGCACGAACCGTGACAAAATCGGCTTAAACTGAGGATAATGTGTCATCTCAGGTATCATCGGAATTATCACATCTCTATCGTCCCTGAAAATATCATTCGTCTCACATAGCACGACAGTGACACGAAATATACTGTAATATGATTTACTGGTAAAGACGCTTTGTGATTGCCAATAAAGACGCTGTATGATTTACGGTATACACGCTTTATGAGTACTGGTAAATTGGGCGTTTCATGCTTAATTATTGTAAACTTATCAATAGACGTTTTTAATCGTTACTGTTACGTAAATGATATATACTAGCGGAAAAAAGTAACTGTGTATGGTTATCATGTTGATAAAAACACAATTTCAAGACATAAACAGATAAAACGATCAGACAGCATTGTTTATTAGACAATTCTGCAAAACTTCAATTCATTTTAAATGTCACAGCATCCGTCATTTCATTGGACGGACAGCCGGACGTCGCGGACGGATATAATGATATACAATGTAGATTGTCTTTAGGCTAGACCTAAAACATTAGTCTTGGTTTTCTTGCCCTTTTGCTGATTTCTTTTAGGGCTTTAACTCTAATAACAAACTTATTATCGAGTTACAAGTTTATTAGATGGAATTGTTCAAACAGCTTTAAAGCCGCTGATTCGAATATAGGAGGGATGTTACACTAGCAGATTCAAGGACATTAACGATACAAACATTATTAAACAATATCACCATATGCATGAGTACAGATGGCTTTTTGAAGGTTTAGGAACACAACCTACTGTTTAAGCAGTAATGACACAATTTGTTCACGAAAAAACAATCTTATCCTGCACCGCTGGTGGTACCCGTGTTCAACTCAAACCAGAGGCTAATATAAGCATTTGGATGACCAGATACACACTGGATAGACAACTATTGAAATTCTAAGCAAGAACATTTTAATATAACAATTTAATTAGGCCCTATTACCATTAAACGTGTTACGATAGCATCCGTCTTAAACTCGTATCAGCGACTTTAAGGTAGGTGCCATGTTTCTTTCATGGATGGTCTTATCGTTAGCTACTGTTCTTGTTCGTGAATAGTTAGATCGACGGAGTCACTACCACTATGTCGATGACATGCTATCGTTGTCTTTTGGACGAGCCTGTTTTTCAGGAACGGTGACATCCATCTTCAAACTCGGGCGTGTGTTTTTAATATGTATATATATATAATGGTTAAAATAACTACGAAACGTAGCAAACCATACCCCACCCCAACCCATAAAAAATACCATCCAAAAACACCCCACTAATAAAAACAAATTACATCCCTCATAACACGTGCACTGACCGAGGAAGCCCAATTGGATTTCAAATATAAACAAATGAAAAATCATTTGAAGTTATCCTGCACGAGTGCGCCACCAAACGATTGGCAAACATGGAACATTAGATGAACAATAGTCTGTATAAACACGCATCTCGGAACTCTTGCTGCTCTATTTGGAGTGTGTGTCTCTGGCTACCCATCGATGAGAATCAGTCTCAGAACGCCGTCGTCTGAGCCGAATAAACACAGATGTGTGCTCGCTGCTACGTCATTGATTCACGTAAACGACTTTATATCACTGTCGATAATTCGTCAGTTGGTAACCGATCAATTTTGGACAAGAGATTATCTAGTTACAGAAATATTAGAACGTAATTTTAAAATGGTTTCGTGTGTGGAAACAAACTCGATACTAAGAAACAAATATTGTATTATGTACACAAATAAATGAAAATTTTTTCCACAACGATTGATACTTGCGATATCACAGAACATTCGGGCTGGGGTTGATGGAGGTGGGTGGGTGTATCCTCTATATATTCATATGATTTATGTAATTCAACATTGATAATGCTATTTTATTAATAAAAAACAACAGAAACAAACCCACATTTTTGATATTCAGATATTCTTGAAACGTTTGGATTTTCAATGTATCAAATCTAATTATCACAACATATCTTCACATAATGCAGAATCGAAGACACATTATGACAAAATTCGAGATAGCAGGAACGTACAAATCAAAGGCAAAGAAGTTATGGTACGAGGTGTTCACGGAGAGTGAGCATAATCATGCTGCAACTGTTTATGATATTTTCTAGTTATTATAAACTACAAAGCCTGCTGACAGGATTCCCTGTGAAGTGAATCGATCGTTCAGAAATGTGAACTTTCATTAGCAAACATTAATATACTTTTTTGGGGGTAAATCCCATTATGGTGCTTTTTTAAAAGAATTTCTCACATGGGGTATTCTTTCGACCCCCTCTACATACCATATTAAGTTCTTGCTTATACACTTATTGTCGTAACTAGGATATGGTTGTTTTCAGCATAACTTAATGAAGTGTCCATGCACGGGTGGTATTAAAGAGACAATAACACCTACACTATGTAATTCAGTATACAAATTGCGTATTTCAAGAGTTCGACGTTTATAAAATTACGTCAATCCCACCGTCTCTGCATTGTCAGTTAGTAGGTAAGGGAAAATGGCAAACGTATATGGGGTGGGGGAGCACAACAAATACAAGATTGAAAATTATATGCTCTAACGACATCACTGTATCTTTCCAAAACAACTGAAAAGGTCCACGCCCCACCTCTACCTAGTGACGCCTAGATCACTGAATTTGATTACAAATACAACAGTACTTTTCTTAAATACCGAAATATTGTTTCTTCCCTCCCAAGTTTTTACCATCAAAAGTGGATGTTTTGCATCACTGACGACATTCCAGACGTTACGGAATCACATGATCACCTGTTACACCTGTCAGTGAGAGACATTCTGCGCCGGAACGGAAACACGGGCCCGGCAGCTGAATAAACAGGATGACGATGTGTGTTTGTCGAATACAGCATTGGAACGCATTAGGAAGCAATCACTGCACTTGTTTCTTGAAAACAATACGGCCTATGTGGGCCTATCAGCTATTCCAATTGGCTACAAACGAGGTAACTCACCCCGCACGTGCTGTATCCCCGAGGTAGGGATATTGTACTTGAAGAGAATATTTCTATGCAACTGTTTGAAAGCCAGATTTGTATTCATATGAGATATTGGGTTAATTAATTTGTTAACTATGCATTATCTTGAAATTACTCAAGTCTAAAGAAGATTATAGCAAATTCAGGCTAACTGGAAGTTTAATGAGATAGTAATAGTAATGATGATGATCGTCGTGATGGTGGTGATGATGACAACCATGATCATGATGATAATGGTAATAATGATGATGATAAAGATACTGAAAATAGTGATGATGTTGAATATGATGATGCAGGTGATGAAGAAGTTGATGCTGGTGGTGGTGATGATGATGATGGTGTAAGTAATAATGAATACGATGTTGTAGCTGATGCTGCTGTGCTGGTATGTGCCACTATTTATGAAATATTACATTTTCAATGTACGGGAAAACAGATAGCAATCTGAGTTTTCTAAGAACTGAATAAATAAATGACATATTATACATTAAAGTTACTAAAATATTGTTTTCGGTTAAATTCCATTATTGCATTATAGCAATTTTCAAAGTTTTGACAAACAAAATGTTCATTGGCGGTTGCCAATAATTCACAAATTAAGATACCCAAGATACGTTTAATTAGGTCATTTCAAGGAGGTGGTTCGGATGATTGGTAAGAACCACCACATGGATTTTTAAAAATGAAATATGCATTATGTACACCTTTCTAAAATTATAAAATATTGCCAATTTTGTCTGTGTATATAAGCACTTTTATCTACGTTTAAATCATTTTATATATTTTTTTTATATTAGACTTTTATTTAACATTTTTAATCGGAAGTATTACAAACGTATACACTGTATATACATATATTTATAAGAAATAAAACGTAAGTAAATTCTAATTGTAATAAATAAAAAAGGCTTTAATATCTAGAGACATGGTACGGTATAATTTAGTACGCTCGTTTGGTGGAATTCTTCTTAAACTCCAGAAACTCACATTAATACATCAGTTAAAACAATAGAAAAAGTTATTTTTGTAGAGGAACTCGCTTTTTGGAAATTCTACGAGGATCTCTCCTAAAACGCGTTATCTCCGCATTCCCACAGGTTTATGAATTTCCAAACACGGCATGAACAAGCCCAGTTTTATTACCCATAACATGTTATCTGCCAGAGAAGATATACACTTTATGGTCTGTTTCAGGATTGGTAGTATTTGCCAATTAGCGAGGACCGGTGATTAATGAGGACATGTAGCGCTTTAGAAGTTGTCTCAGGGCGCTCATTAACCGACCATCATGCCTTGTCCACCATTGACATGTGTCTTCCCTGATAGTGGTCGGGGAATCAAACAGAACACAGCCAAGATCATGGCCTCGTATGCATTTTACAACGAAAGTGCAGTACATTCTAAACTGTAATAGGAATGCAGTCAGTCGCCCAAGGGAGTGAAATAGTGCACTTTTAAGGCCACGGTTCCGATTAAATAGGAAAGTCATCGGCTGGGCAGGATATGGTCGAGTTTTGTGAAAACATGGTGTCGTCACTGTTTAAACAACAGTTTATATGTCTATGCATCCAAGACTTTGTTTTAAAATCATCTAGTTTCTCGCATATGGAGATATATGTTGATAATGTTGACCATATTCTTATTGTTAATGCTTTGGTACGTGGTTTTAGTGCCACCCTCTTTAAGGCCGATGCCTTTAAAACAGGTGGTTACCTATAAATGCAAAGATTTGAAAATTGGTAAAAATAAAAAGAAGCTCCAACTCTAACGGCATTTGGAGGGTGAATGCATATATACTTTAGCACCCCATAACTGAAGTCACCCACCATACACGTATCTCTTCCCTCCACCCAACAATTCCAAGTTTTACGTGGTCTCTCACACTGTCGTTACAATAGGTCTATCTATATCCGACCACTCAATGAGTCATACATGACAGTCTCTAATGTAGGTCGTGTATAACTAAGTCACAACACCAATTGCGTTTGTCTCGAGAACTTGCAGGTACTTGAACATTTTGAATAATGGACGCAATTAGCGGGTGTCCGGTGATAGATGAGTTACTTTTCACACTATTGGGCCCCTGCTTCTGGTATGACCAACATCTCCTGCACCCCGCTGTTTGTTATCAGAGTACAAGTTTGTAAGAGCTATGACGCAATCTCTAAATGCGTTGACATCATGGGCCTAACAAGTTGTGCGCAACATCACTGGGTGAGTGTCGGAAGCTGTCGATTGGAGGTTATTGAGGAGCGTATTAGGAGGATACTATGTCCGTGATGAAAGTATCACTTCACGTGCTTATCACGTCAGACATAATTAGCAGTTTGTGGAAATGCAACCAAACGCATTTTAGTGTATGTAATACCAAACTAAATGCTCTCAATTTAAACAGAACTAATAAAAATGACGAATAATAATTATATACATGTATATTTAAAATCTACAAAATTTTGATGAAAAGATTATTATTAGTATTATTATTATTATATTAAAGTTGGGTTCTATACGTAGGATTAGCGAATTAAGGTTTAAACTTTTTTTTAGTTTAGTAAAATTTTGTTTTAAAAGACTTAGTTTGGACATTGCTGTATACATAGTTAAAATAATCATGTTTAAGTCTGACAGTGCTATTGTATTTCTCTGAACATGTGATCGAATATGCGATACCCGGTACGTTACTCTGAAGTTCGATACAGTGATTGATTCTGGCTGTATTTTTCTTACGCAAACATGTCATACATCGTCTTAAGTCCAGCGCATATATATTTACATTATACCATGACTGTTAAGAATACTTGATTCCGATTGGATAGTTAGCATAAATTTAGTGGTATCAAATCAATACTTAGTATCATTTGTATGAACCGTTTGTTTGATAATTTTCCCAGCTATCGTCTTATCCCGCATTCAAAAGTACTTGGTGATTAAAGGAACAGTCTCAACGTTTAAGACGAGTGCCACCGTACGCTAGCATCTTATGCCATTTGTAACAGATTAGTGGCCAATACAGCATTTCTCATTATTAAAGGAACAGTCTCCGCTTTTAAGACGAGTGCCACTGTACGCGCAAGTCTTATGCCATTTGTAACAGATTTATGGCTAATCGAGCATTTTTTATTATTAAAATTAACATTTACTTACACATTATTGCTTTCAATATCAATATGTGTATCTTGTGTCTTGCTGATCATCCAAATGTATAGCTTATTGTGTACTTTTGTCTAAAATAGTTTGTATCGTACTAAATTATTGTAAGCAAAAGTCCAATGATTATATTAAGCTACTGCAAACGCATTGGATAAGCATAGATTCATATTACATGTATAAGCAACAAAACGAATGTAAATGTTTATTTTAGTAAAAAAAAGAAAGTTCCATATGTGGAACGATTTTATGCAATAAACTTTATCTTATCTTATCTTATCTTAGCCATAAATATGTCACAAAGAGCATTAGATGCGCACGTGCGGTGGCACCCGACTTAAAACTCGGGACTGTATACCTTTACATGTGTAACTATATTTTAGGAGTATATATTTTCATGATAAACTCTAGAAGTACACATCCTACGTACAACTACCACAATTGCAATAATTCCAATCGAGTCACATGAAGGGACCGGCGTATAGAAGCAGCTATATCAATACTAGAGTGATGGCAGAAAGTGTGGTAGTGGGCAATCGTCTGTCATCAGCTCACGCAACAAGACGGACGGTCGACGAGGCGAGATGTTGTAGCCACACGGTGGCAGGACGACTAGGAACTGCGTGCTGCCTCGTTCTCTCATTGATGAAAGGTGTTGACGTACAGAGAAAACATGTGAAATAATCAGGGAAGATAGATGTTGATAGATTTCGTTTTAAGTGGTTTGACGTTTCGATTGGATCACTTTAATGTTACTGCATAACACATTTCGCCACGCAAGCTGTAGTAGTATAGAATATTGTTGGTTAAAACTGGCTTTTAATTATTACACATTTCATTTAAGAAAATTGAAATAATTGTTTGTTGACGTCATCAAGTCGAATTCGTCCACGTAATGTTTTGTCAGTCATTCAGTCAGTCGGTCGGTTAGTCAGAGAGTACATTAGCAAGGGAGCCATCGAGTGAGTAAGTCAGTCAGTCAGTCAGTCACTCAGCCAGCCAGCCAGCCAGCCAGCCAGCCAGCGACCTAGTTAGTCAGTCATTCAGTCAGTCAGTCACCCAGCCAGCCAGCCAGCCACCCAGTTAGTCAGTCAGTCAGTCAGTCAGTCAGTCAGTCAGTCAGTCAGTCAGTCAGTCACTCACTCACTCACTTACCCAGCCAGCGACCCAGTTAGTCAGTCAGTCACCCACCCAGCGATTCAGTCAGTCAGCCAGCGATTCAGTCAGTCAGTCAGTCAGTCAGTCGGCCAGCGTTTCAGTTAGTCAGTCACCCAGCCAGTGATTCAGTCAGTCAGTCAGTCAGTCAGACAGTC
>JAULBR010097629.1:0-11527 GCA_032355825.1 Melanodrymia aurantiaca
GATTGCGTACCCAGGACAGCGTGTTTGAACCTTAATTGGATATAGGCACGTAAATTTTTATTAAGTAAGTAAGTAAGTAAGTTATTATGAATAAGAGAGTCTCTTTAAGGAGAGCAGAATATTGTTTTTAAAAATCAGAAAGAACATTGACAAAACTATGTTTAAACATCGGACTATATCTGCCATGAGTTGTCTATATATCCATCATGGATGGATGTTGGGGTGTTTATATCCACTATTTATGGATGTGGATCCATGACAGATGCACGTGGATATATCGAAGTGATTCCGACAAACACATGTTGGTGCACCACGATCCGCTACAGTTGTACATGTCTAGAATTGCTATGATATTCCTATGGTTGGATCTAACAAAAATTGATGTGGATGACAATTAAATGGAACACGGTCAATGGAGATATAGGTCTGAATCCGCTGTAAGTGGGTGTAGATGTGTTATGGTTCACTTTGGACAGACGTAGCTATAACTTTTAAATATCCTTCATCATCACTAAGTTATTACATGTATATTCCTTTTCCCCAAATGGAAATAATTGCGTCCAAACTACTAGTATGATTGAACTAATACGAGAATTTGATAAACTTACCATAAAACCTTTCATAAAATATGCCTCGGATATGGATACACCATTATATAAAGAGTCTACCTTTTACACACTATTAGGTAATCGAAATAATTACACTATTTAAAATCAGTCTTAGTTTATTGCATGTACGTGAAATTTATTGAACACATTGACATTATCTGTAATAGATGTTAAAATATACTAAACACACGTCACCTTCACCAACACCCGACTCGTATCTCTAGATACTTGTTAACATAACGTGCAATCAGACGCTTATGTATGTTCTGATCGTTTTGTGCAGGCCTAGTATTGTATGTCAGCAGTAATTGAAAAAAAAATACAACCCACCCTTAGAGAGCAAAAGCCGGTATTGCATTTATATTATTCAGCGAGAGTGTCATACAAACATACACAACAGATTTGAGTGGACACCAAATTATAAGCAGCTACTTTAGATTTTAGATGAGTTGCAATAACTGCCTATATAAAGCTAGTAACATGTTCAAATTCCTCGACAAGTATTGCTCATTCTCCGAGTAGAAAACACGCATGTCGAACATAATATAGCATTCTCCCCGCTTCGTCGATTTTCAAAAGTGACAGGTAATGCTGCTTGGCGGTCCCTTTGAAGTGAGCCTAGAATCCGCAACGATCGGTAAATGAAGCTTCAGCTAGACCTACACGAGAAAAATGCAAAGACAGCTTTAATGAGAAGGCAAAGAAATACCATCAGACCTTTCTATTTCGCCTTTTGTTGCGACCAAGACCTGCCGCTGGAAGTAATTTATCTCCGATTAGAGTTAGCTTCTCTTTAATACTCTTATAAAATCAGATCACATCCTCTCAACCAAAATTTATTTCTCTATTGGGCTGCGCTATAAAATCCGCGTTGAAAGGACAATTGTACCACCAATGTCGACGGTCGTAAAAACGATCACAGAGGTAGCAACACTCGCGCTGAGGATCGGCGATGATCACGCTGACAAGGCAGGCGAACTGTCGGGGTATAACACAGGATTAAAGTCTTGGACGTCAGCTGTGTTGAAGGGACAGGACAGCGACGTGAACACCCCGGTCTGACCATCAAATAATGCCCCGTCATTAAATGAGTAATGGACCATATACCGGCAACATCTCTAACCCGTGGGCAAGATAATGTGGCCCAGTCAGCCGACCTCTTCTCCCCACGACTTTAAAATAGACACGGATTTGAATAAAATAAATGATATCGCAATAAAAGTGTATTATAAAATAACCGTAAAATTTAATTTACCAAATGAAGGAAGTCACGCCTGGATTGATCCGTCTGGGCGTGCTTCCCTCTGTCTGTTCTCATCGTACAAAAGACACACGCAGCGTCCAGACTGTCCGCGTCTGTCTGCCTGCCTTTTAAAACTATACATTTATACACTAGTTTTATATGGTGTATGCAACGACCACTTTGATGGGGGATGTGTACACACCAGTTGATATTATTACATTTGAATGTCGATTCAATTCAATTCAATTCCTTATTTGCTCGAAACCAGATGGTGGTTATGGAGCCCACATATTAAATAACAATAATTATAATAATAATTGTAAAAAAAAACAATGCAGGGAGGGTTTACATCGACAATCATAACATGTTGCAAGACATTTTACAAATCTACACATAATTTTAAATTTGGGATTAAAAAAGAATTTTTGTTGGATATAAATATATTTGTCTCGTTTTACGGGTGGCAGTTACTCAAAGCAATTTTGATTTATTATTATTGAACGAATAATCCGTTTCCAAATGTTCTCCAGCTACAATTACGTGATAGGCTATACTAGTTCTTTGACTTGAAGTTATCTGCTAATTAAATTATTATCGTAAATTGAGGGCAAATTTATCAATTTATTGCAACATTATATTTACAATACTTTTTTCAATATACACGTACATATAAAAATACATAAAAAATAATATGTTATGTGCAACACTTACTTTAACGTTCAAATTATATATAATTATGTACAATATTGAGGTACGAGCCTTTTGTGGCCACATAATTCTAATGACCATAGTTCAATATAAAAACCTATTTTAAACAAAATAAATATAATAATAATAATAATAATATAAAATATTTGAAAATTTAAATGAGTGTAAATTTTTGATAATTTTAAGGAATTTGGACGGTATTTTACAGATAAACAGGCAACTCAATTAAAACTAAGATTTAAATAGAATAATAATTATTAACCAAAAATAGTCTAAGCGTATGAATTTATTAAAATCACAGTATTGAATTAATAGTTATATGCAATCTATATATTTAGGATAGATATCAAATAAAATTTCGTTTTATGTTATAAAGTCAATTACTAAAAATTATGTTATTAATATATAGCTGATTAAATAGCAAATTACAACAGCTATAGTTTGAATGTCGGGTTTGGTATAAGCTATTGTCACAGTTTGGAGTGTTACGATCAATGACTGAATAATGTCCCACAGATCTATGTCGGTGGTCGCTGTTTTATTACTTTTAAATGTGACAAGCCGGAAAACAAACGGGAATTTTTTTAAATTACATTTGACTATAAATAATTTTGGTTTGCACTTTTATATTCAGAAATTTGAGCAATTTTATATTTAAAGCCCAGTCAGGGAATTTGAATAACATTGCAGTGAATAACAAAAGTGGTTAGAGCGTAGGCTACACCCATAATAATTTAATATTAGAACCGCTTTGTTTCCCCACGCGGGGCATAGCTCAGCGTAAGAGCGGCCGTCTGAGGCTCGATGGGTCGAGGAATCTAACGCCCTCAGGGGATCCGTTAGATGTTCCCCGTTCCAACCAATGATCCACGACTGGTCTATCAAAGGCCGTGGTGTGTGTTATCCTGTCTGTAGGAAAGTGCACATAAAAGTTGCTGTTATTCAAAGAAGAGTAGCGTATGCGGCGGTAGCGGGTTTCCCCTTTGACCAAGCGTCAATATAACCGTGCATTTGACATTCAATAACCACTGACTAATAATCACTATATTCAAGTGCTGTCGTTAAACAAACAAACTGTTAGTAAAGTGGTTAGATCCTATACCTAAACTACACCCATAATATTATAATGTAAGGCACGTGACAAATCATTTTACTGTAACAATCAGGATAACATGAAACACAATTTAAAAAAAAATTATATTGACTTTAAAATCACCAAGATGTAAATAAAATATATTTTATTTACATCTTGGTGATTTTAAAGTCAATATATATTTTTTTAAATATGTTAATATTAATAATAAAGAGCTAGAAATATGTTACAAATATCATCAGCTTCGCAAGCACGGTGGCATTCGTCTTCCAAAGAGGCATTGTGACTTTAAATAATTATCATGTTTTGCTAATAAAAATGTAGCATATTATAATTATGTGACGATAACGGATTTAACGCGTTTGGCACTTACTGTCTATCAATAACCGATAACACAACTGTGTACATTATTAAAAACAGTAACCACAGAGCTGTGGTAATTTAGTACATTTTATTCTTATTTTATTATTAACATTGTATGAATCTACATAATATGTATCATAATCATTAACTTAATGCAATGTGTATAATATTATAGTTATATAAACTGTTGTTTGCGGCTAATAAAGAATATAGACATCCAATAGCCGTTTCATTAAATAAACAAATTACATCTTTAAATTATAAACTATTTTTGTAGAAACTTATAGAAATCACACGTAGGCTTTATGCTGATAAGATGTAAATTTTAAGGCTAATAAAGAACTGAACTGATTAAAAACATATTACACCGATCGTTTTAAATGACACATTGAGCTAATATGACAATTTTGATGACAACAAATACATTGGATATACATACATGTTGTATATCGTCACTTGGCCACAGAGGAAACCAGCTGCCGCCACATAGGCTACTTTTCTTTGAATAACAGCAAGGGGTCTTTTATGTGCACTTTCCCACATACAGGATAGCACACACCACGGCATTTGATATATACCAGCCGTGTATCACTGGTTGGAACGGGAAATAACCCACCAGGTTCCCCTAAGGAGGATCGATCCTTCTACCCATCGAGACGGAAGCTCTTGCGCTGAGCTACTCCCCGCTTCCTATTATTGCTTACAATATCATATATACGTTTCTTGTCATCCAAAAACGTGAAGCTATTATAACGCGTTATAATATCTTCACGTGTATTTTGACTTAAATAATTTGTCTCGTCCCAAATTATTGTAGACAAAAGTTCAAGGACCACATTAATCTACTATAAAAGCATACTATACATGTACTTATATAGATACTGTAACCAATAAGATGTGCTTGAACCTTTATTGGATATAGGCACGTCAAATACTATGAATGAACCAATAAGATGCAAGTAAATGTTAATTTTAATCATAAAAAATGCTCCATGAGCCAGAAATATGCTAAAATTAGTATTAGATGCGCTACCAGGGTGGCATTCGTCTTAAAACCAGGCATTGTGCCTTTAAAATATGACGGTTCACGTAACGGAAACCGAACGCCGGAAATATCCCAAGGATTTAATAGGCGATGAAAACTGAATACGTGAAAATTAGTTGCCCTTCTCAGGTTTATACTGTAATAATCGGTGTAGTTAGGCTACAAGATTCTCTGATGCGACCCGACTGCCCGAAGCGACAATTTATAAAATAAAAAAAGGATAGAAAAAAAACCTCAGGTGTTTATTTGTCGGATATCAAGATCTGTTTAACAGAGCGAGGCACGGGTTGGTGATAAAGAAACTTGCTGAGTGAGAAGTGTCTTATCAGACATGTTAGTCAGCTATCCACCGGTAACTCCTTAATTGTGCAGCACGTATTAATTGACGTCTTATCGACGGCTCACAATCTAAACGGATTATCGTCTTTTGCCTTGTATGTGGGAAAACGATTAGCGTACCTTTGTGGACTAATTTTTGGGAACGCAAAAGCCGTTTTAGATCTTTTGTGATACTGTTTCCCAAAGAATAACTTTCGTAGAGTCTTTACTTAGGAGCATATTAAGGGTTAAGTTGAGGTTGATGGGAAAATTGGACTTTGTTTGATTTACTGGCGGATTCGTGCTCAGATTGCGTTAAAAACTACACTGCAGGTACTTAATGTTATCTGGAGGTTTTCACTTACATGGAAGCAACGTGAAAGGTATCCGCATGGGACCCGGACCCATGCTATACCGACACGCGACACCAACACGCGATCACGTGGTTCAATTATGAACTTTAAATAAGACAAAAGATGCATCATTATCTAAAAATCTAATCATACCCTTAATTTAAAATTTGGCAATTAAAAATAAGTAATCTAATCCTGCAACTCAAATATGACATCTAGGATATATTTTGAAAATAGTTGGAGCCAGTAGTTAACAACGGTCATAGTCTCGATAAACTAGACCACAGTCTGCAACCATCTGTGTAGATCGAAAATAAGTGTTGATAATCTGCGTTAGGAATAAATAATTTATTAGCATGGTTATTAATTAAGAGCGTGCCGCTTTCTTAGTTCAATTTTAGTTGACTTATTAGTAATTACCATGTTTAAATAGTACACTTAACTATTCCGGCTTATTGCAGACAAGATTGTCTTGACTCGTTCTTTGTGTCTGCTGATGCTCGTCTGCTGATGGTGGAAATTATTATGTAATCGAAACTTCTGACTGTGATTTCTTATGACGCACCAGCGGAGTAATAATTATACCCCATTTAATCACGCTCTTAAAACAAAATTAAACATACAAACTATCTATAATTTAATCATGCACCAATAACAAAAATAAACTTCTCAAACATCTACATCGTAATCATAATATACATCTAAATTAAAGTTAAGCACCATGCTAATTTTACAGGATATTGCGTACTCGGATGTCAGTAACGGACATCAACCAGATATACAGTACTATCAACCAGATATAGAGTACTATCAACCAGATATACAGTACTATCAACCAGATATACAGTACTATCAACCAGATATAGAGTACATGTACTATCAACCAGATATACAGTACTATCAACCTGATATACAGTACTATCAACCAGATATACAGTACTATCAACCAGATATACAGTACTATCAACCAGATATACAGTACTATCAACCAAATATACAGTACTATCAACCAGATATACAGTACCATCAACCAAATATACAGTACTATCAACCAGATATACAGTACTATCAACCAGATATATGCTATCATTATACACTTTACCTGGCATAATTAATAACAACAACATACACTTTGATATTGGTATGTTGTATTTTATAATATAATTTTCACAGTGCAATATTAGGGGTGACGGTAGACAATAGGGTCCACACTGTTCATATTCGACCAAACTGCCAAACAACACTGTATAACTACATGTATATAGCCCATAATGATAACAGAAGGATAACCAAACGTATAGTTTTAGAACAACGCTCTTTTCCACGTATGGCAAATAAAACTGCAACAGATGGGTGAAAATTCACACGCAAAACGTAAAGTTTTAGAACAACGCCCTTTGCGACGTACGATAAATAAAACTGCAACAGATAGGTGAAGATGCACACGCCAGTTTTTGACCGACTACTGTAAGAGATGTCAACACAATAAGGAAACTGATTGAAGGAAGTGAGTGGCCGCCTAACAGGCCTTCATTGAATTGGTCCATGTGACCACTACTATATATAGCAAACACATAAATATCAATGTACATAATATAATCAAGCAACGTCACTTCGTTATATATCGTCTGACGTCGGTTCAAAAACTTACCTGTGTGTGAGTGGTTTATTGAGCATCACGTGACAGGCTCTAAACTATCAATGACCAAAAAATAATTTTTATGATAACGGAGATTTCAATCTAGACTGCTCAATCCTGACTGCTACTTTGTCATTCTGTGACACATGTTGGGGAAAAATAAAACAATTGGCTCAGCTTTCTCGCACAAAGCTCATGAACCAGGAAATACTTTTAAATAATGTCTATACTATTGGTTCTTGTGTGTATCTTTCCCGGATATCACTTATAACAACCCCCAAGGCCATTTCCATGCACTCTAGATCCGCCACTGGTTTTGTGGTTATTGCACACTGTTATGGTGTTTATTGTTTTGGACAGATTAAATGGAGTTCATTAAACTAAAGATAACCTTGACATTGTGTGTTAGCATTGTAAGTTGTAAATAATGAAAAGAATTATGTTATGACTTAAATTAATTACAGGGACAGTCTGGAGTTTGAGACGCATACCACCCTACGTTATTTGTCTGGCTGTTATTGATTAAAGTTAACATTACCTTGCATTTTACTACTTTCAATATCAGTATATGTATGTGTGTGTGTGTGTGTGTGTGTGTGTGTACGTGCGTGCGTGCATGCGTGCGTCCGTGCGTGCGCGCGTGCATGCTATTATATATGAAAGGGCAAAACTAGGAATGTTTCTACTATAAACCACCCTACATTATAATTTAAAATCATTCTACGTTTCGTTAACTAAATGTTAACATCATCAGGACAGAAACACATGGTTATTTTGACACATGGTCGCAGACCAAGCTCTTCTTCGAATGGCAGCAAGTTACTTTATATGTATATTCCCAGACAGGATAGCACATGCCACAACCTTTGGTGTACCATTCGTAGACCACGGGTTAGAACGGGGGAAAACGTTTAAATGATTTTGATACCAATCGTCATCAGTTTAGTAGTGCAATTTATTTATTAGTATATGCTTTTTCGACGGGGATGCGACAGTTGTTAACTCGCTCGCTTGCCATGTGAGAGGTCGCAGGATCTATTCCCATGAGGTGAAAGAAAAAGAAAACGTAGTTTTCCAGATCACACACCAGTACTGATTATTTATCAATTTCATGTAGCGGTTTTTTCTGTAGACCATGTGTTAAAAATACCATATGTTAGACACCCAATAGCCTATGATTAATTAATCAATGTTCTTAAGTAGTGTTTGGTGTGGCATTTAATCCAGAGGCTCGCGTGCAATAGATGAGCGAGCCTGTGTCATGTATTTTTTACGAAGGAAAACAACACACACTAACACGATCTGTGATTGCCCACTGCATGCCTACGGCGAAAACTAATTCTAGTCATCTCACTAAGGAAACTATAATTTTTTTTGTTTTTTGTTTTTTTGTTTTTTTGTTTTTGTTTTTTTGTTTAAATGATAATAAACATCCTACTACATTATTATCAAGTATATTTTCAGAATGAAGGTACCTGTATTTCTATTGTTATTTATATATCGTGTAACAAAAATGATACTTATTTTAAGTGGGTGCCTGCGTAATAAATTTATATTATTACAAATAGTTGCAAATGTAATATTTTATTCATAATACATGACGAAATTAGATGCATAGTTTATATGGCGTCAGAAAAAAATGTAAGTGGATGAAACCTACCGCAACATATTAAATATACGAAGTCAAAACGTTAGACAGACAGGCAGAGCGAGATCGAGACACATGAGGGACACGCCCTGGCTGTCGGACGCATGCAATTTAAAATCAACACGCGGGGGCGTATGGTATTAATTTATTTATTCTCTGGGATAATCTTTTCTTTCATGCTTTACCGACCAGTTATTAATGTCACTTGTCGTTAGCACTTCTAGGATTGTCAAGCAGAAACAATAGACGTATTTACTTCAATAAATAAAAGACTAACTCTCGAGTTTACTTGTTGCAGTCGTGAAGCGGCAAGTCTTGTAACTGTTTAAGTCAATGGGAAGGGATACACAAAGAATTATGTCTAATATTCTGTCAACCATGAAAGTCGCTTACGTAAATGCCAAGTTCTGTCCAGCTTTGATATTTGTACAACATTAAACGTAATGACAAACACGTTTGTTTTACGTTACATTTGGAGAACAGCTGTATTGAAACGACTACAAATGTGTCCCGCAAGTTTCTGTTCTTGCTGCTCTATTACGCACGTGGCACACCAAAACAATACATCCCCCGCGATTCGAACACAGATCTATACATACATGTTTGTGTACTGTAAGTAATTTACATCCTGTGATCAAAGAAAACCATATGGAAATCGGTGTGTTGATGCTTTTTAAACACTGAAACATGATCTAGCGATATATTTGTAGATGTATAACATACAGGAAAAATAAGTTATTTTTCACAAATTGTTGACCTGTGTATACCAATAAACACGATCATCATTTACGTCATTGCAAAGAACACGTGGTCTTCATATTTGATTAAGCTCAGATGTAATGAAATACAACTCTACACATGGGAATAATCTGATTTAATGTGTACAGAGTGGAGGACTGTTTGCTTTACGACATCCCATAATTAGGCTTGAAACGTATATTAATATCGTCACGTGATCCAGTTTAGGAGCGAAGAAAGCCGATGTTATCAAATGGACCATTTTTCAATGAACCATTTAATCCCCAAGCCCCAACCAAATATGTTATAACTTTTTAGGATTGGCAAAAAAAACCGGCCTGTTTAATGCATCCGACTTAAGACTGGTAGGTATTTGGTTCGTATCCCCTTTGTGGCATATGGCAGTTTATAGGCCTACTACTCGACCGGTGGCACCCGTCGTAAACACAGCCATATTATTTGTCCGCTGTATTCATCGAAATTGTAAACAGTTTAAAACAAGTCAAAGTAAGATATTGCATCAGACATCATATATGTGTCAATGATGCGCCATATCGTGGATTAGACTCTGATTGTCTACCATATAACTTTTTGAAAGTTTTCACCAGTCCATGGAAGGTATAACCCTGAAGAAACAACTGATCCAGAATAAAATTTCATACTATGTATAATGAACATGCCCTAGAGTATTTCAGAAGTGGTGATATTTAGACATCATATTCTGGAGCAGATGGAATAATGATCGATATAAAAGGAAAATGACTATTGGAAAGTTTAAGTCATCTCTTTCATAGTAAAGTTTTATGTAGAGGTCTGTGTCGTTTTGAATCTCTATGCAAGACCAATGTATTAAACAAATGTTCTACTTTCTGTTGTTTTCTTTGTTTCGAACTCTGGTGGATAAATCAATCGAAGGTGATCTGCAATCCTTAATACTGAGCATTGTTTGAAGCTAATGCTATTTGTAATATATTCTACTTCTTTATTATTAAAGTTAACATTTATCTATACATATTTGTGTTTACAATATCAATATAATTATGTATATCCAGTGTGTTTCATGTCATCCAAATTGATATAGTAACTTAATGTTTACTTTTGCCTAAAATCATTTGTCACGTGCCAGACAAAAGTACAAAGACCATATTAAGCTACTACAAACGCATTGGATATACGTAATTAACATTGAAAGCAATAAGATGGAAGTAAATGTTAATTTTAATAATAAAATATACACCAATAGTGAGAAATGTATTACAAATAGCATTATCTGCGTAAGCATGGTGGCATTCGCCTTAAAACTAGGCATTGTGCCTTTAAAACAACACACTTGTTTATTTGAGAAAAGTGTTGTATGTTATATTATTTGTATTCGTGTTCTTTATAAGTAAGCATGTTTCAGCTTTTTAGTTGTTATGGAATGTGGTGTTGTTTGAAGAAGGAAGGATTAATCTAATTTATCAATTGTTCTCCTTATACACATCCATTCATAATATACATTAGATATCGATTTTAAACAGGTATCGATTTCAAAGCAGTACAAATGTGAAATGCGACCCTCACTTGTTCCCACGCGGTTCGGCTCTGCTTGAACAAATTTATGTTTATTTCATTTGTTGATTGCTCGTAGCACTATAGTCTATAGCTCTTTGATATTCTGTATTCCGATGGGACATTAAGATTTAAAAATTTATACTTGGAGTTCATTAAACTAAACATGTTTTGTTAAAACATTTTAGTAATGAAAATCACAGGTCTCTATACAACAAAT
>JAULBR010097640.1:0-11526 GCA_032355825.1 Melanodrymia aurantiaca
GAACAGAGTGAATGTTTTGAACGAGCCACATTCTACTGGCGGAAATGCGGAAACGATCAACAATATCCAGTAACTGCACACTACCGGCCAATCGCATCTTCACACACCGTACCTAACGTGCCGGTGTGAATATCTATAAAATGTTACAAACCATATTATCTAAATAAAGTTTTAGATTTTATAATTGTTTGTTAACTTCAATAATGCAGAATATGATTTTTAAGACGGATACTACCGTACGTATGCATCTAATGCTAGTTGTAACATTTTGTTTCTATCTAATTGAGCATTTTTATACATTAAACTTAACATTTACTTACATTTTGTTGCTTACAATATCAATATACATATATGTATATCCAAAGTGTTTGTAATAGCTTAATATGGTCCTTGAACTTTTGCCTACAATAATTTACTACGATACAAATTATTTTAAAAAGTACACATTAAGCTACATGTATAGTAAATGTTAAGTTTAATCAGTAAAAAATGCCCTATTGGTCAGAAACATGTTACAAGTAAATTTTCCCATGTTTTGGTTTTAGAATTCTTGAGTACTTTGAATTGCAATCAAAGGTTTACACTCTCATACTAACACTGACTTCTGTGTTGGACAGGTAGTCGAGGCAAATGCCGCTAACATACGTGAATGAGTGTACAAAAAGTGCACCAAGTATTAATAAGCTCTTTTATGGCTACATTTGCCACTCATAGAAAGCAAGAAACATCAGGATCTGATAAGTTAACGTGCGCAACAAAAATGGACAGAGACCGCATGGGGTGGCTGTGTCCGTCACCAACATGTTCTTCAAATAAAACTAGTCATATAATCTAAAAGTGGCGCCAAACTACACAGTTTGGAAACGTAAGCAGATCCTGTGATCATTCCATGTATGATAGCTAGCCCATTTAACTGACGTAACATTTTGACAGAGAAAATAGTACCTTGCTATTGAAGCTACATGTACGTAGTAGTTTGCTATATTCCCCAGCGTGAAAATATTGTTAGTACATGTATATAAAACCCATGAACTAGATTTAACTTCTGAACTAACAATTATCACTGGGAAGGCACTTTTGAATGACATTGGTCTTATTTAGCAACTGGTCATAACACGCTAAAAAGTGACCCCACAAGTTATTTGAGGGGTGCCACTCCTCAACCACACCCTTTACCGCCCCACGCCCTTCCCGCTATACGGTCCCTACAACATCCTACCAGTGTTTTAAATAGTAAGAAAAGTCAGAATCTCACTTCTTGGGAAGATCGGTAGTTGTGTATACATTTAACTGCAATTGGAACAATGCAAAGGATTTCCTTTATTATATACGTAAAAGATAAGGGGTTAATGTGACTTTAAAATATACTATTTCTTGGATATTTTTATATCATAATTAAGTGGTGGGAAGGGTCTTTTGAATGACACAAATTGTATTTACCAACTGATCATTATAACATACACAGGTCACTTGAAACATGTAAAAAGCGAAATGTTCGTTTTCGCCGTTGCTACATAACCTTTTGACCGTTGATGATGCCATCAGTGATTCACATACATTGATACCAAATGTGTTGCAATCAGCCCATTACTATTATTATTATAGTCGTTATAGTCGTATACAGCTTATTGGGTGTGATTTTGCCAACAGTAAAAGCGACGTCATTTCAGTTTTGGGTAACTTAGTTTTTTGCATTTATTTAATATTTCGCACTGGTTGATTTTTGTAGACTTTTAGTATGTTAATCAATAGACCTTGTACCAACACTCTATTGGATCTATTGCAATTACGTTGACCTTATAATAGTAATTTATCATAACTTTCTTGTACTAATAGAAACACATAAATAAGTTACTATAATAACTACCTACACCCTTGGTTCACTTGTCTAAAAAAAATAATTCTATTGAAATTCGACTTTTTACCAAATAAAATACATACATGTATATATTATGTATCTTCATACCTGGCAGCCCAGATGAATTTTGTTTTCGCGGTGTGTAACTTTTTTTATATTGATGATAACGTTTGTGATAAAAAAATAATAAATGCACTTTTTCTGACAGATGTTTTTTTCTCACACAAGGTCAACACATAATAATTATAATGATAAGAGAAGACTATATATATTTGCCGGCCAACAAGAGTCATCATGGTTGGTGTTTGTTCTATGTGCTATAATGACCTCTGCAGCTCTTCTGTGTCTGGTTGCTCTGGCCAACTCAGTAACACTTAGTGCTGCCACCATTTACCTTTACGTTGGACCAACTGGTTCGGATTCTAACAGCGGGTAAATTCACTTTTAATACGCTTGTGGAGAACTTATTGCAAGAGTTCGTTTTATAATTATTATGTGCCCATGGGAAAATATCAAATATGGAAAATGATATTATTAAATAACTGAACACATTACGTTTTTGCACAAAGTTCTTATCTCTTGAAACCTCTATAACGACCGTTGACAAATGATAGATAAATATAAACTTGGTTTATTTAACGACGCCACTGGGGCATTTTGATTGTATTATAAATAGTAATCATAAGCTATAGAATCAACAGCAAGAGATCGTTTATATCCATTTCCCCACAGGCCACAACCGTTGATGCATGTCAGGAATATCTCGTTGGAACGTGGATAAATAACGTGTCTAATGACGAGCAGCTCCTGTGAAATATGCTTTATTATAAACGCTGTTCAAAGTAAATCTCGCTCCTCCCATGTTCGCATCACATTCTGTATAAACGTTTTAGGATCTGATACTGAGCAATGCCCATGCATGTTGTCAAGCTGCTCAAACAGCAGAACATAATCAGATAAACCATTCAGTTAGTTACCTTGACTAATGGAGTAGTCAAACGAACCTATGGCTTTAATCTGGTAATATTTCAAAATGATCATTTGTTTGTAGGTTGTCTCAGAGTCATGCTTTCAAAACTCTGGACAAAGCCAGAACAAAACTTGATGAACCTCGCTTCAAAGCCGACAGTGAGCGAGTTTGCAATCATTAGTTACATAGTATTATTTATTAACACGAGTAGGCTAGAGTTTGTGTATAGTTAATTAATTTGATAAATAACCGAATACTTGGCATATAATTATAAATATGTTCTCAAAGAATCGCGTGAATATAGAAAATAGCAAGAAACTTATTAATTTTAAAAATAGCAAGAAACTTATTAATTTTAAAAATAACAAGAAACTTATTAATTTTAGGCACGTATAATACTAATAATCATTTCTTGCAACGACCTATCTCTCACTACTGTTACTGTATTAATATTAAAAAAACGTTTTTATTTCTGTTATCATACTGTAGGCCTATACATGTATAATATTATGAAACAAAAATTTCACCTGAATACAATTATTACACCTTGGAGGCCTAGTATGTTTTTCGTAGATAACTTTAGTTTCATTTAATATAGAGAAAAAAGGTAAACATTTTTGAAAATTAAAGAAAGGTCCTATTTTTGGGTGAAAATTATATAACTTTAGGTTAACATATAAACATATTGTAATGCAAATACATACAAACAATCTTCAGAAAAATCCATCGTCTGCCATTAAAAATGGCGGATTTTTATGAAGATTTTTTGCATGTATTTGCATTACAATATTTTTATTAGTTAACCTAAAGTTATATAATTTTCAAAACAAAATAGGACTTTTTGGTAATTTTCAAAAATGTTTACCTTTTTTCTCCATGTTAAACGAAACTAAAGTTATCTACGAAAAACATACTACAAAAGTTGTGACACGAAGTAGGCCTTCTACTCTAGATTATGTCGTAATTGCTGATTAGAAAGTTAGGCAGTGCATACAATTTAAAGTAGTTAAAATTGATATATTACATTTGTCTGTTTTGTCAGGTGTTATCGTACAACTCCTACAGGGTTACCATGATCTGGCTTCACCCCTTCACTTCACGCATGGGTACACGCATAGAGTCACCTTCCGCGCTTTCAAAGGACACGAAGTACACGTTGTGGGTGAACTTTCCTTTTGTCCATTTATTCTCAAACGTTTGCAATTCAGGTTTCTTCGATACTCTATTTAACATGTAGGCCTAACGGAGGTTTTCACTATGAAAGTGTTCAAACAAAAATAATGCATTGGTGTTTTTACATCTATCGATTAAAGCATTCATTTTATTAAACGTAAAGTTACATATCAAGCACATCTAGGTACATGTATAACACTTTTAACAGTGAGATGTAGAAATTTCTTAAGCTTATAAATACATTTGGCTGCAAAGGCCAATAAGTAGTTCGCTTCAGCAAATGGTTTTATGTTTGAAAAAAGGTTCACTGACATTCTAAAACTGTTATAGTGTACGTATATATCCTATTATGAGTGACAAATCAAAGAATGTATGACTTGTTTATTTTGTACATCATCTAGACTGGTGGCAAACGAATCGACAGCTCGTTATTCCATAAAGTGACAGGCCACGCGGAGCTACAACGTATGCCACAAGTAGCGAGGAACAAGGTTAGTATCATCTTCGCTAGTCAAGCTGTACTATTCCGTCTATTAATAGACTCTGGAATCTGATGGAGCAAGCTGAGAATCATCTTCGCTAGTCAATGTGAACTATTCCGTTCATTAATAGACTCTGGAATCAGATGGAACCAGGTGAATATCATCTTCGCTAGTCAAGGTGTATAATTCCGTCCATAAATATACTCTGGAGTCTGGAGTCTATTAATACATGGCAAGTCCACTGTTTTATTGACAAAAATAAAAATACATTTAAATTATCAAAATGGCTCTACTGTATATTTAATGAATCCGTCCTTCCGTCTTCTATTGTCTGCTATAAGTTAGTTAATTCAGTTAGTCGAATACGGTAGGTACTGGGTTCGAATCCCATTCGTGGCTTATGGGATTTTTAATCCCAGTACTGACCCCAACCCAGCGTGAGTGTTCCGCAAGGCTCTATGGGTAGGTGTACTTCCACTTACATCGACCCGTGTCTACAACTGGTTCAACAAAGGCCCTGGTATGTACAGTCCTGTCTGTGGGAAAGTGCATGTAAATGATCGCTTGCTACTCATCAAGAGTAGCGGGTTTCCTCTATCATACTAACACTAACTTCTGTCCCGGACAGGCCGTCGAGGCAGCTGAACTGCGTGGCCAAGACAGACGTGTTTGAACCTTAATTGGTTATAAGCACGTAAATAAGTTATAACTAACTAACTAATTAACTAACTAACTAACTAGTCGAATATCATTCAACAATAGAATCTGTGTGAAATAGGACTTCGCCACAGTGGTTAGCGGTATTGTTTGCGGAGTTTATTCGCATTTTAGAAGATTGGAACCGCGTTCAAAGTTCGGTTTAACTTTCAGTTATACCGCCCATCGGATTGAAATATAAATGAGAAAAATTAATACCAAAATATAACCTTAAAATATAACTCAATTAAAACAATTTTCAGGTAGCTTAAGTTGTAGTTTTACAGGGTGCATGGAATTGCGAGATTAAGTGGAGGTTGCAATTGGCTTACATGCACGTAAGCAGCTAAGTGAGCTTTGTGAATAAGGCCCCTGGCCGGCAAAGTAGATAATGTTGCCAACGCATCTTGATATATTATGTACTGTGTACTTATTCGGCTTCAATAATTAACAGTGCATAAATTGTTAATACACACTGTATGTAAAATTCAGGTCGTTAAAGTCCATCTACCCGATGCTGGTATCACTGATTATGGACGCATGTCCAGATTTGGATTTGGTGCCGCACGGACGGCGCCTCTTGAACTGTTCATTAATGGAAATCCAACAAGATTCGCTCAGTGGCCAAATGAGGTAAATACATGTACTACTGTTTCCTTGATAAACTAAGTGACCACTGAATGTTGTTCATTAGAAAATTACCATAATTTATATATTCTCTGACCTGGCCGGTGTGCTGTGTTTAGTTCAAGAGGTTTATAACTGTACGGTTTGTCGTGCTTTCCATTGAAGTGACCAGATACCATGCACTCTAGTTCATCGACGATTTAACGTAAATGGTCGATGTCTGGTCATACCATGCAGACGTCTACTGTTGGTGGACTGCATGCACTCTTAGTGTGATAGTCACTAGTAGTCTTGGACACTCGTGTAAGTTTCATTGACTGGTTATTTCATTTCGTAATTCAAGTGAAGTTGCTTCATGACCATCATGGTCACAAGATTTCATCCCAATCATCCACTCTAGAATGAACTGAGCATGCGAGCGAGAAATTTCAGAATCCGTCCATAAACAGTCTGAAATGGCGATCGTGTCATGAAATTACCACAGACCATAATGGAATTGGTGTGTTTCTTTCACAGTAAAATAATGGCTTATTAAAGACATTGAAACCTATAATTCTCTTCCTTCCACTCGTCCGTCGTTCTAGAAAGAATAATATGAAGATATTTTCTATAGATTCATTTTAGGAATATTTTCATTTCTTGCTGATAGCATTCATAAAGATCTAACCAGTGATCCACGACTGGTCTTTCAAAGGTTGCCGTGTGTTCTATCCTGTATGTGGGGACAGTGCACAATGTACCCCTTGCTGTTACTAGTATTCGGTACGGGTAGCCTATGTTGCGGCAGAAGGTTTCCATTGTGACTAAGTGTTAATATAACCGGGCATTTGACATCCAATAACCGCTTATTAATAAGCAATGCGTTCCAGTGGTGTCTTCAAATAAATAAAAAGGCAAACATTGATAAAGATCTTGTTGTAGTGACTTTTCGGACGGTTCTATATTATAAATTTTTAGGGTTATATAAATATCAAAACAGTCTTAGATGGACAAAGTGGAAAGAGATTTACCTACTCTCTAGCGGACAACAGAGATTCTAAATGGGCCCAAGAGAAAGAACCGTGGGTGTATGGATACTGGTGAGATACATTTATACATTAGACGCGTTATTTGTCCAAAAATAGTGCAACACTGAGATTTTTTAAGTCACATGATATCATTGGGACCAATACAAGCATCTATAACAAATAAGAATATTTACAGATTGGAATTATATCTGCATGAATCTTAGTTTTGCACTATTTTTGGACTATAACCGAAACTACTTTACGAAAAATGTAAACAGGAATCCTGTCTGTCATCAGCGTTAATGGAAGAAATAAAAATGTTTGTCCTATACCCTTGGTAACATTGAAAGCACTTTGTCGGTGTCAAATCTATCATCATATGGAATTTGCATACTCAAAATTTGATGGATAACATCGCAATCAATAAATTATATCACTTCTATTCATAAACATGGCGCCCATACACAAATCTGTAGTTATTCTATGTATGAATTCATGTTAATAAAATAGTAAATAGCTGAAAAATAGAGTTCTATTATTATTTCAAAGAATCTTCTATTAGTGACAAAGTTATATATTTGGAATTATAAGAATTGAACTTGATAATTTCTGACGTTCATGAATGCGTATGAACCTCAAAACCGCTTTACACATTATAGTATGAACGGCTTGTTTAAAGTATGTTTTACACATTTCCAAAATAGACCACATAAGTCAATATCCTTTGCGGTTATTAAAACAAGATGTATATCGTATGGAAACGCAATGGAGAATTAAAAGGAAAGTTGAACTCTCCGTGTGTTAGTTCATGTTTAAAAAACCGCCTCCTGGTTACACACATGTATTTTGTTTAGTGTGTATACATTTAAAAATTAATTTTGTTCCTGTTAATTATGCTAACTATTCTTTGTGCGATTGATTTATTTGCAGTTGTATATTACAAATACATATTAAAATAGTGAAATATAGCACTTGCAACTAAGAGACTGTAACTTTAAGTTTACAAATGTTGTACCCTTAACTATAGTATACAGTATGTCAAACATTCTTTGATATAGTGAAATGTATATTCTACTAATCTGACAGGTACTGGGGTTGGGCTGATGACGCAGTCAAAGTCAGCAATTTGGATGCACAAACTAAAACAATCACCTTGGCAAAGTCCCCGGTATATGGCCTGAAAGTAGGTAAGTTACCTACATCATTGCGAGTACGAAGTCTGAAGTTGGCCAAGCGTCGATTACTGTCAACTAGATGAAATACATATTTATTACACCAGCGGCGACTCTAAACGGGGAAAATAAATAATTATTTTCTTTCGGCAACAGTACCACTCTTCTCTGCGATAAGCCAGGCTTCGCTTTCATCTTTACTTTCAGCGTTATATTATCAACATAAATGAAGCGAAATATGTTTTAAAACGTATTTCGTAATAAAATGTCTGGAGTAATAAATAGAATATTAAAGTAGCTACCATGCATAATCACGTTTAAGTCCCTCGTGAAATAATTTTCATTTTAGTCGCTTGCTAAAGCTCGTGACAAATGAAAATGATTTCACTAAACTTTATAATACAGGGTAACTCGTTTGAATTCCTCTATATAGATAAGCCCTATTATGATCAACAAGGTATGTTTCACCGCTAACAATTCTTTTTTTCAAAAGTTTATTCCATGAAATATTCAACGCTACAGGACACAAAATGTCATATACCGCTAACACTTGGCTGTTTCATATAGTTTTACACAAGAATACAAACATGGTTGTCTTTGTACATGTATATATGTTTACTCACATTTACATTTTCTTTGCATTAAGGTTATCTTTATGAACCAGGAACGTACGCACAAGGAGGATATTTTAGGGTTATCAACATGTTATCTGAGTTAGATGAGCCTGTAAGTCTTTGTTTTTGTTTCCTACATGTAAAATAATTATTTTCCTTTATACATGTATGTTTGTGATTATCGTTTTTTTCCTTCTTCTTTTTTTTACAATGTGTGAATGTGCAATTGCTTTAATTAATAAAAATATAATATACATGTACTTAATGCTTATCAACATCGCTTGTATTTAATTTAAACTTAGGGTACGAAAATTAAGAGACGGACAATTCACCCGTATCATGCGTTACAGTTCTTTTTAAAGCATTTCTCGCATGATCGTATAATCTGAAGCATCACAATTAAATATCTTTATTATTTCATAACATTTATAAAAGAAACCCCAACCTACTATCCCTATAAGAATACTATGCATGCAGTATAATGGCTTTACTTTGGTTCGAGTCCGCTATAATTATTGGAACCCCTATTGTAATATCAACGCTTATTGTAACAACAACAAAATATTCCCCCCGAAAATGATTTTAACCATTAAAGATGATTGGAGAAATGAATATGTCCTCGACATAAAATGTGGTTTAATAATCTTTAATGATTGATTAAAATCATTTTCGGGGAGAAAAAAAAAGAGTTATATATTTTTATTACAATAGAGGTTGCAACACCGCTATGTATCTGTCAATAATAGCAGGATAACAGATCACCCTTTCATTGATTTACCCACAAGAGTTGGAAATAAAGGAAACAATAAATTGTAGAACATCTGCTTCATAGCTTGATCCTTGCATAGAGATACAAAACGGCACAGGCCTATACAAAAAGCAGTATGATAAATACGATGACTTCAACTTTCCAATATATGGTGTGTAGTGTCTACAGTAACATAATATTATCACAATTTCTGAGATACTTTGGGGTAGGTTCATCATATGCGTATTTTAAACAACGCCATGTCCTTCTGGCTCAAACGTTCTTTTATCATTGTTTTATCGTCCATGAATGGTGAAAACTTTCAAAAAGTTTTACGGTAGACATTCAGAGGCTATTTCACGATATGACGCATCATTGACACAGATGATGTCTGATGCAATGACATACATTTAACTATTTCACGCTTTTTTATTGTTTCGATGAAAACAACAAACACTATGGTTGTGCTTACATGTATGACGAGAAACACTGGTGAGGCAGGATGCGCTCATCTTACGTGAATACCACGTCCAGGTACATTATTACTTTGCTGTAATTCGTGAATACATGCCGGTGTAATAGGAATAGAAGTCCGTAGGAATATAGGTCCGACAAAATGTGAAATGCTATAGGACCTACATACCTAGCCGTAACCTAGGAATTCTAGTCCTAACCAGACTTGCATAAAACACCTAGTTTTATTACGTTTTTTCTTACATTAACTGTAGGACTTGTACATGTACATGTATATACATGTATATGTAATAACTAGTTTTATGAATGATACTATTTGGTTTATTCCGTAAAGATTTATTTTATTATTTAATTCATTTTGTTATTATATACCCGGACTTGCATTCCGGTAGGACTAGCGTTCCTTTTACACCGGCCGTAGTCCAGTGTCTGCCTGTGACGGGATGGGTCGAGGGATCGATCCTTCACAGTGCAAACTATTTTATGGGCTATTTTCCGTTCCAGCCTGTGGTACACGACTGGTTTATCAAATGCCCTGTTGTGTGCTATCCTGTCTGTGGAATAGTTCACATAAAAGACCCCTTGCTGTGTTTGGGTAAGAGTAGCCCATGAAGCGGCGACAGCGGGTTTCCTCTGAGACCATGTGTCAATATAAACTTGCGTCTGATTTACAATACTAATGGCGTCGTTAAATAAAACAAACTTTACTTTTACGAACAAAATGCATGACGTCATAGTTAGCGAAACGTCATAGCGTGACGTCACAGTGGCATTTGTTAAAACAAACAAACTATAATCTTTATTAAATTTTACTGGCTTTTCATCTCCGTCGCTCTCGTAATCCAGTTACTACCACGCTTACTCCAGGGCCGCACCGCTTGCGTCGTTCCCAGGATGGCACTTCTAATGAATATTTCATTTTTTTTTCAGTCTGCTGCTATATTTTACGCATGTAATGTTAACACGCGCACGAATATGACCGAGAGTGCAAACAAAGACTATGTCGCCAGGCTGTCACTCTACATGTAGTGGGCGTGGTAACGCAGGCCTTCTCATTGGGTAGTTGGTCGAGAGAGCGGCACGCGCTCGACTCTCATTGGTTCAGGCTGGGGTTTTTGTTGTTTTTTTTCATATTCAGGAACTGTGGTCATTCAAAATACATTATTCTCTTCGTTTTCATTTAAGGTCGGTTTGTAGAAACTGCGAAACAGTCGAGCAGAAACTATTATTGCCTTTTTTGATCGAATGTTATTTTTAGGCTGATAGGAAGTTCATTGCATAAAACGAAACAGATATCAAGTATACTCTTTACGTAAGTATGTATTATGTATAATTATGTATTATATAAAAATGTATATTTTTATTTATATTCAAATAGATTGCTTTTCAGGGGCAGTATTTATCAAGCGACTTAAGGGAAAAGGAAAGGCCTTAATATAGGCACTTGCCTGTTGGCCAATCCCAAAGCAACAAACATTAATTTGGTAATAAAATATTGTTTAAACCACTTAAGTCAAAAATTAGACTTATGTCTGAGAAAAACTTACGTCCCTACGATTTTGACTTAAGTTCTGTGATAAAAACATACCTAGACATAAATTTTGGCCGTTTTTCACTTAAGTCTTATACTAAGCGCACACCGGCCCGACGAGACGGTTTAGTCGGTGATAACGCCAACTCGAGAAAATCGGCGTTAGTTGGCGGA
>JAULBR010097651.1:0-21427 GCA_032355825.1 Melanodrymia aurantiaca
ATATTGACACATGGTCACAGAGGAAACCCGCTGCTGCCACATAGGCTACTCTTCCATGAATGACAGCAAGGGGTCTTCTATGTGCACTTTCCCATAGACAGGACAGCACACACCACAAAATTTGATAAACGCAAAGAAAGGTATACAAAAGCAGACCTGAAAACCCTCCTGAATTTCACAGAAGTTCCAAAACTGTTATTTCATCATTCCCACTTTTCTCTTGCCCTTGAGGAACATTCTTTTGAAAGATCACTAATTTTTAGGAATAGACAAATTCCTATTTCTCTTTAAAAAGAACTACACATAAATTTGTGTTTAAAAAGAAAACAAATTTCCAAAGTGAGAACCATGGATATTTTTCAAAAAACAAACATGGGATATATAAAATTGTATTATATTCTAACGTTATGTTTGTCAATTATCATTATTATGGCTAAGAAATGTACCACTGATTTAATTATTGAACCATTAACAAAAAGAAGAAATATGGTTGTAAATGTTTGAACGATAAATGAGTAAATCATGTTAAAAACTGAACATACAGAATGTTAACTTGTTCTAAACACACATGTGGTACACATATAATGTTAATCTCCTGGTTTTTTTAGTCAAATCTCTTTTTTGTTACACTTGATCTCATTGTGGAATCAAAACCTCAATTGGGATAATTATTGAAAGTACACCATTAATTACTGGGGTTCACTTTGGTGGAAAAACATTTGTATTGAGGGTACACATTTTCTTTAATAAAAGTGCCACCCTGCATGAAATCCTACCTACGGGCTTTATTCGTCGAATGATACAATGTTAGCAAAATTACAATTCTTGAAATGTATATGTATGTGTGTATGTTGCAATATGATATTTTGAGTTCTAGTTATCACAGTTATTCCCCTTTTGAGAACAACTTCGTCAAAACTAATGTGGGATAATTAAAATATTCCTGGTATTGTTCATTTATAGACTGATGCAGCTGTTGATACTCATCTAAGCTAGCCGAAGTGTTCGAACAATCCAGAAACATTTTAGTACTGAAATGTACACTGCAAGATGATTTTAATATGAAGGAAAATTTAGTAGATAAAATCGTTGTCAATCAAGAATGACAATGTTTTGATTTTATATGCAGTAATCATTGTATGATTTAAAAAAGATAGAATATGTATAATATTGATCAAGTTGGTTACTTACCATATTTACAGAAAAATTATTATGGACTGTTCTACTGAGAAAAGAAAGCATAACTTACATGCCAGGGTGCAATTTGTTTTTAAAATCGTTATAACAGTTTTTCCTACTGGATGGAGAATGGAGAAGTAACTACTAGAATTTGATTAGCACTTTTATAAAATGAGTGAAAATATTGCATCGCGATTGCAAGATTTCCCCACCCTTTTTGCAATGCAAACCCGGTCATTTTGCAGCCTGCATGTAGATAAGATATTTTGTGTTACAATTTTTTATTTTTTTATTTGCTCCCAGCGACAGGTACATAATTTTCTGTCGCCCTCAAATTTCGCTTTTCACTGACAGACATTTAAATATTTTGACTCCTGGGACCTGGATGTTGAGTTTCAATATAAAACACAACTCTTTTTTATTCTATAGATTGAGAAGGAAAAGACAAAAGGCAAAGGATGGTTTGGTCTACCAGCGACGGAACTTGATAATGAAAAGAAGAATGACTTGCTGGCACTACAGATGAGACGAGCACTCGATCCAAAGAGGTTCTATAAGGCCAATGATCTGAAAGGTCTTCCGAAATATTATCAGGTTAGTTGTTACTAATAATTCCTCTTCTACGTGTTTTATTTCTTATTGGAACTCAAGTTTAATTAGATTGTTGAAGATGGCAAACTGCAAGTGGTTAACCTACGACAGGCATTAAGATTCGTGAAGCAAGCATGGTAGGGTGAGGTGTTGATATTCTACCTGGTTTGGAGACTGAAGTGGAGGATGATGAAAATGATGACATGCCACTGTCTGCGTTATGTGACTTATTAAATGCATATGAGTCTGGTGCAATCGTCTGAATTTCTTGTAACATACTTTGATGGGGCATACTTTAAGACGATGGGAGACGGAAAAAACTTGCAAAACTCGTTTGCACCAAACTGTTCGATCAGACAACCAACTGTCACGGAATACTTTGTGAGCCATTTATGTAAATGCTGTTTGCCGTACAGCACATTTATATAATTCTGACAAATAAAGCTTTTTTATTTTTGTTTTTATTTTGTTTGTGAATCAAGGGAGGTTACTCATCACATACAATTCAGAAATTCGGTAATCTGGACGTTTTTGTTAACAACCATGCTGTCCGGACTAATATAAAGAGGTTCCACTGGAAACCAAAAAGTTGTTTTCAGTTTTTAAGATTGTACAAAGTTACTATATAATACTCATGTATGTTTCATTAAAGTTTGTGGTTGCCATGGTGACATCATTTGATGTCGAAAACACCCCAAACTGTGACAATTGTTAAATATAAACAAAAATTGTTGCTGTTGATTAATATAATATCTGTACATTGTTTTCAGTTTGGAACAGTGATAGAAAGTCCTACTGAGTTCTATAGTGCTAGAGTTCCAAAGAAACAGCGCAAAACGACGGTTGTCGATGAACTATTAGCAGACGCTGCATTTAGAAAGTGAGTTTGGTATTTCAGTCTACTTGTGTGTTAAGTTAATGGGTTGTGACTGTTCCTGTACCAGGTAAAATGTAGCAGGAGTTGGAACATATTTCCGTGCAAGAGTATGACCATGGGGAGTGTGAGGTTCCAGAATCGATCCTTCTCAGTTGACCTGTTGGGTTATTTCTAATTTCAATCAGTAATCATGATTTTTAGTACATCAAAGGCTGTTCAAATAAAAGATTCCTTGTTGCTAATTAGTAAGTGTAGCCTGTCATAACGTGGCAGTTGTGGGTTTCTTCTGAGATCATGAGTCGACATAATCATTCAATAGCTAACGATTAATTGGTTCAGTTGCGTCATTAAACAAACTGACTTTACGTTTATATCCGTAGCACGTAAAGTATAGGCAGTTTCACTACATAAATACTCAAACAGAAATATGGGTGGGACGTAGTCCAGAGGTAGATTGTCTGCCTGTGGCAGAATGGATCAAGGGATCGATCCTCCACAGCGCAAAACATTTTATGGGCTATTTTCCGTTCCAGCAAGTGATACATGACTGGTTTATCAAATTTCATGTAGGGTGCTATTCTGTTTATAGTGCACATAAAAGACCTCTTGCTGTTTTTCGGTAAGAGTAGCCCATGAAGCGGTGACAGCGGGTTTCCTCTGAGACCATGTGTCAATATAACCATGCATCCAACGTCCAATAACCGCTGATTTGTAATCGATGTGTTTCTAGTTGCGTCATTAAATAAAACAAACTTTACTTTACTTTTAGCAGACACTTACGATTAGTAGGAAGTTTGTCCTCCGTGACGACGCGGTCGAAGACGATGCTGACGAGCTGTTTGATAGCAGCAGCCGCGGTGTTTATCGTCGTACTGTCTTTCGTAAAGTGCAGACGGAAACACAAAACCAAAGCCTAGAAAAGAAAAACATCTTAAAGAGGAATTTGGCGAAAAAAAAGGTTTTTATAAAAACGACTGCAAATTATTTTCACACTGATTTATTGTTTGCATGGTTTGTATGAATTTATTTATAGATTTTTAGCTATTTATCAAAACATCAAACACTATTTTTACCAGTGTCAATTGTTTTTGATGCCCTTGATAGTATAAACTATCCAATTAACATAACCCATGTTAACATTAAGTACCTCAAACCAAAAAAAATACACAAATAAGAAATGTTTTGTTTTAAAAAGAAAATCATAAAAATTGTTTTACGAACTGTCTAGTGAGTTCCACTAATGCAATATTACATCACACCCCGATAACAAATCAAACATTGGCTGACAGTCGTACCTTGGCGAGTGATTCGTGTTGAACAACTGAGTTGGTAGTAATTATCAACATGGCTGTTTGTAGAAGTTTCAGCTCCTCCAGACCCGCCTCCATTAGCTGCCACAACGTCTTGATAACCGCGTCCGCTGCAGCCTGCACAACATAGATACAGTTTGTTAGTTTAACTACACCACTGGAACACATTGATTATTAATCAGTCATTATTGGATGTCGAACGCATGGTTATATCGACACTTGAGCCCCGTTTACATTGCCACAAATCATCTGGGCAGGGGTCCCGACCAAGCATAGTTCAGCTAAAAAAGTGGTAGTGTAAACGGGTTGAGAGGGCTCGGAACCGTTCCAGTTTGTGGTGGGCTCAGTCTGGAGCGAGCACGGTTCAGCACACAAGACATGCAAACCGGGCCGAGCCCCCTCACTTGATGCCAATATCCAGGATTATGATGTCACTTCTTGCAATTAACCTGGCATGAGTGACGTCAAACGCTACCTGCGAAGCTAATACTGGGACAGAAGAGCGCTTTAACAGCGGTGTCACTACTGGCCCCATTCCTATATACAGTGCCAATCAAGTGGGCCAGGTCCCGACCAAGTACAGTTCGGTTCAAGTGGGCCAGATTTTTGGTAATGTAAAAGGGGCTTTGGTCATAGGGGAAACATAAACTACTTAAGGGATCCTTTTATGTGAATTTTCTCACAGATAGGATAGCATATACCAACATCTTCGCTGGACCAGTCATTGTTCACTGGTTGGAATGGGAAATAACCCAACAGGTCCAGTGAGGAGGATTGATCCTTTCAACATATCGAACCTCAGGCCAACGCTCTTGGATCAAAAATATCAATTCATAAAGGTAATAAATTTTATAAAAATAATAATGAACATGATAATGTTGATAAAGCTAATAAAGAAAATATTGATTATAAAGATAACTATGTTGGTGATAAAAATAATGAAGACAATATTAATGAATCACGATAAAGATAATGAACATTGATGATAAATATAATAAAGATAATATATTGATTCTATTGCTAATAAATCTAATAATAAGACTATTAAGATAACAACGAACATTGATGATAAAGATAATATAGATAATACTGACAATAAAGATAACAATGTTGATGATGATGTTGATATTAAAGATAATGAAACAAATACTGATCATAAAGTTCCTCGCAGAGAGATATACAAGTGCTTACTGTTGATACTGCTTCGTAGGAGATCAGCTTCTGTAGAGACACGAGACAGTTGTGTACAAACTTTGGATTCTTTGTTTCGCATCCCAGAATAAATGGTTGGACAACTTCAGAACTGGCTGGAATTAGTCCTGAAAACACAAATGAGAATTTGCATTTCAGCTGACAAGTTTGTTTTTAACTTTTCAATAAAAGGAAAGCTATGTTTGTTTACCGTACTTTAGCTCATCATTTAGTCACCAGTTATTACATGTTTGTACCTGTTATAACGTTTTCATTCTTGCTGGCAATAGTCCGTAGCTTCAGTTGCGTAGTTTCTGCAGACTGAAAACAGAAAAATGTAGTCCACTTATTTCATGTATTTAAGCATTCATGATTTAAACAAAACGAATTTTTTTACATGTAGCCCTACATAAACAGAATATAATTATTTTCAAAGAATATTCTATAAAATTATAAAATGCAAAAATCACCAATCAAATTAGGTGGCAACATGGCCAGATGTTTGACAATAGCAAAGAATATTAATTATGTCACACACTACTAGTCTCATAACGAGCAACCAGGTGTAACTTGCCACAGATGCACAGAAGAATTTCTGCATTTAATAGGCAAGGGAAAACCAGCCACCATAGTGCACTAGTTAATGCATTGGGCTTAAGACTGTTATGTTCTGGGTTCGAATCCCATTCATATCATGGCATATATGATTTTTAATCAATGTACTGGCTCCAATCCAAAAATATGAAGAAAATCTATCTCACAAATATTCAATGATCAAACAATCAGAAGTCATTATAATAATTGTGAAGGAAATGTGGTTATGCAAATTAATATTCTGCCTTATGTAGTAATTCTGCAACATTAATTACCTGTAAGTCACAATTTCGTTCACCACACCTCAAGTGTTAGAATCATGTGAACAGTTCTAGAATTCAATTCCAGGACACTATTATATCGATCAGAAAAAGCAATTGAGCACTCGGCTAATGCTACCAGCTCTGATTATTGCTACTGTGCCAAAATAAAATGTTGCTTAATTGTCCCTGCAAAGTTATGTGTGGCCTTATTCGCTACATACTGTATGTGACAACTGAAGTACAAATCTCAAAGATATAAAGGAAATAATATGCAAGCTTGACAAAGATAAAGTTTGTTGGTTTAACGACGCCACAGGAACACATCTATTATAAATCAGTGGTTATTGGACGTCAGACGCATGGTTATATTGATACATGGTCTTAGAGTTAGAGGAAACCAGCTGCCGCCGCTACATGAGCTACTCTTCCGAAAAACAGCAAGGGGTCTTTTATGTGGACTATCCCATAGACAGGATAGCACACAACACAGAATTTAACAAACCAGTCGTGTATCACTAGCTGGAATTGAAAATAGCCCACAAAATATTTGGCGCTGTGGAGGATCGATCCCTTGATCCATCCTGCCACACACGCTGACATTCTACCTCTAGACTACGTCCCGCCCCGTACATGCTTAACAAATGAAGTTATACTTACCTCTTTGACTTCTGGGTATTTCCGCTTGGTCTCTGCTGACAATGTTCGTAAATCATTATGAATGCTTTCCAACAGCTTCTTAGCTAATTCTGGGTTGTTCTTTGCAGCAGATGCCATTTTCAACTAATTGCTATTTTTTAACCTATCAATATAACACTGCAACATGGGGTTAACATTTGACAGAAAACAGTTGAAGGGGACAATGTTGAAAACGATCACTGGTGTCGCCTCTTCGTTCAAACTTCTATGCAATGAAACGCCAAATGGCTGTCAAAATACGGAAGTGTTTATTATTAATGTTATTTTGTTAAAAGAATGCAGATAAACAATTACGAATTACTTTTGTTTTTACAGATGAAACATGAGCTATTTCATTTTTTTTAAATTAAACAGATTTAAAGATCCATAAACAGATAATTGCGATTTAACTCTCAATTATGACAAAGTTACACGTCTTAAAACTTTCTTCTACTGGAGGCTGACATATTGGACTAATATTAGCGACTCCCAGTAAAGGGAAATAACTCTATAATGACTACATGCAGTGCTCAACATCAAAGAACGACTCAACGTTTGCAAGCAGTTTTAAGAACCAAAAACGTATTATATGGGATGGGAGCGGAAGATGGAAGTTGGCTTTAAAAATCATTCTTTGCCTTAGAAATTTCATTTCTATTTACTTAGTTGCCCAGTGTTTTTTAAAGATAACTTTGATTCGGTTCGTTCAACATTGGAGAAAAAGGATTTACAGATTAGGAAATAACAAAAATGTTATAATTATTATTTCAAAAATTCAAATGAATTTTAATAACATCACGTGAAGAAATAAAAGATAACAGAGTAAAAACGATTTTTCAACCATTCTTAAAATTTGGCGAATTTTCGACTGCTCAATTTAGAATCATTACCATGTAGCAACCACAAACTTAATTTAATTAAAATTATGACTTGAAATAATTCCATGTTAGATCTATCTTTATTTCAATTATATATATATATATTCATTGTTGAGATATATTATCTTCAACACTTTCAATAGCCAGAGCAAATAACACTGTTTATACGAGTATGGGTTCTGGGGTTGTGTAAAATTGGGGCATAACAACTGAAAGAATATCAACAGGGTTTGACAGAGATTTTCCCAGTGGTGAAATGGTCACGGTGTACGGACAAACTAATGTTCTGCTTTCTTAATGTCGTCTTCCGTGATGTTGGCTGTATGGTCTATGATGTGGTGATCGTAATATTTAAATGAAATTCGTTAAAATTTTTATTTTTGGTTTTTATAATCGCAACACGAATGATCATTAGCGTATTAATAATACTCCAAGGCCAAAATCACATTAGGTGTGAATCCGTGTGATGTTAAAAAACCCCAAAAAAACCAACAATAATTATAAAAAGGCACAAAAACACAAAATATTGACATGTTTGGTTTGAGAGAAGATCATGGGAGACGTGTGATATCTCATGGTGATTATTACAGACTGTTGGACATAGATGTATAACAATCCTGATTGGTTGTCTTGGTGACAGAATCAGCAGCTTGGTGCGTGCACATGTTGATGTCGTTAATGTTACCAGAAAAGTTAAAAGCAGGTCATGTTGGTATTATTATTATTATTAAATAGTAAGCTTGTTTCAATGGGTGTGAGATTTGTGAAATACCGTTAGATATTTATACTCATTGCTTAAAACGTATTACGGTAAACGAATACAAAAAAAACCCACTAGTATTTATCTATGTTTTCCGCTTAGAAATAATCACTGTGACAGCATTGCTCGTAATTTCTGTTTTGCTATAATTAAGCTCGGTCACATAATGTTTGCAAGGTGAACTAGAGATGAAGAGTGCATAAAGAGAAATTGTCCAAGAAGGGAAATTCAAGAGAAGGTCGATGTGGGGGACTATGGTTTTCAATGGTAATTCATTAGCAAAAACGAGTGTACAATTGAAAACACACGAGTTGTAACATAAATGGTATCTTGCAGGATTGCAATAAGTATTATATTTGTTGCAACCCGTTCCGTTGCTTATGTGCTTGGCCTTGAACTGTTTTGCGAAGCACAATAGCATTGAAGGAAAACTCAACACTGCTCAATTAATCTAGATATTAACTCAAAGTGTACACGCCTGTCAATCACTTTTGATTGCAACCATTGACGACTCGGAAATGTCATAATATTCTCAAAGGATAACCCAACAAATATAATTAATTAATAATCGCAGGGAAACTGCACTAAATTAGCTGCCAGCGGCAATACCATTGAAGTGTCATAAAACAGCAAGCGACCGAATTGGGAGAATATCAATTATATAGATAGCATACTATGATTCATAGTTCTCTGCATGTTTTGAAATCAATATCTTAGTTTTCAGTTTTTGTAGGTAAAATAATATGAATCAAATATCTGTATGTTGGGGCGAGGTTGGTTGGTGGGGGAGGGGGGACAACGGTGTGAAACTGAAATATTGGTTAACGCTAAACCTGTAGGAACAGAATTAACTATGAACACCTTCGTCTTCAGTTTGAAACAATGGTTACAGGAACAATGCCTAGTTTTAAGACGAATGCCACCGTGCTTGCGTAATATTTCTAGCTCTTTATTATTAAATTTAACATTTATTTACATCTTAGTATTTACAATATCAATAAATGTATATTCGATGTGTTTCGTATCCTCAAAATTGTTATAATAGGCCTTAGCGTAATTTGTACTTTTGCTTAAAATAATTTTTCAGGTAGGCTACCATAAAAAAATTCAAGGACCATATTAAACTACTAAAAGTGTATTGGATAATAGTTACATACATGTATATTGATCTTGAAAGCAATAAGATGTAAGTAAATGTTAATTCTAATAAAAAATACCCACACCATTAGCCACAAATATGTTACAAATAGCATTATCTGCGCAAGCACAAAAGAATCCATCTTAAAACTTATTAGCAATTGTGGCGTTATTATTTCCACCCGCACATTTCCGATTTTCACCTACGTCGTTTAAAACTTGACCCACTTTACCGACTAACTTCGAATAAAATGCGTCGCATGTATTCTGCAAAGACGTCCAATCGTGTTCCATCTATTAAGGATTTATTAGGAAGTAATCCATTTGTGCAACATGCCAATTTCCGCTGACATGCATGTAATCGTTATTGGTTCGTTATATCGTTCGTATTCAAGTTAAACCAAAAAAACACAGAGAACTATGCTGGTGTTTTTCATGATTTATAAAAATAAAGCACGTGTCATTATTTGAAACATTTATTCAGGCTCAAGTTGACAACGTCCTGTTGCATAAAAAGATAATCAATATTATACAATATTAAAAAATAGAAAACCAAAAATGCTCTTTGAACGTTATTAGACCGCAGGATGCAAAATTGCAATGGCGGAATTTTGGCAGTCAGGTAGATTTGCATAACATTCTACATAGATACACACGTACACGTACGTACATAAGTACAACGTACATACGTCTAGCCATGGGGGAACAACATGCAAACTCACACCCACACTTTTTAGTATAAATAACACATTACCACGCAGTAATGTATTGCACAACATACATGCGACTAGAATGCACCTAAAGCCTTGGTCAGACCGAGCTACGACGTCGTGCGAGGACCCCCGATAGTTGCAACGCCGTGTAACATCGCACGATTACGCACGATTCACCCCCGATGTTCCGCGATCACCCGATCACTCATCGCAGGTGGTCGTACGACGTCATAAGGCCGGTGTGACCTTAACTTTAAGTCCCAGTCACACCGGATCGTACGATTACTGGATCGTGCGATTGGTGGCGATTTGGCAGACATACGACCAATCGGCAATGTTTGCGACGATCTCCATGCTGCGATTGCTTTTAAGACTGGTGGTAGGTCATCGTACGATTGGTGGCACGCTTGGTCGTGCGATCACCAACGATTGAAGAAGATTGATCGCAAGATCAGTCGTAGGTAATCGTGCGATCAATCGTGGGTACCTGCAACCACTCGCACGATCAGTCGTGTATACCTACGACCAGTCGCACTACCGATCGTGAGGTCGTACCACAGGTGGCACCACCAATTGACAGGTGGCACGACCAGTTGCACGACCAATCGTGCGACTGTGGTACCCGCGATCATCCACGACTGGTGATGCAAGCATGCACGACTGGTGGTACGACCTGTCTGCAACCTCTTACGATTTGGAATCGCAGGTCAGAAGTTTTGAACATGACCATCAACCTTGCTGCGACTGATTTTGCTCTTGCGATCACCCACGATCTCTGCGTCCAGTCGCACGCTCTTTGTACAATTTTCCCATGATTGCAAAAATGTTCGGTCGTAGCTAGGTCGTAACCTAGTTGCAAGCCCGGTGTGACTGGGCCTTAAGACATATGTTCTGGGTGAACGATGGTTACTCAACAAAACTATTTGTCACAAACAGTGACAGTCACCTGGCGGAGTTAGTCCACGTATCAAGGCTTATTTTGATCAGTACGCCCAATTCAAGCAACATCCACCTTCATAGTACCATGGCCGTGGGAAACTGGTCAGGGATTCTACGCGAGGGCCATAATATAAGCTCGATGAAACAACGTCTGAACGGGAAATACTCGACGATGGAAAGTTATGTGAAAGCCAAACTGTCTCGACCTGCAGAAGATCTTCGATCACGTGTTTACAAAATGCGATGGAACATAACAGAACAGAACAGAACAGAACAGAACAGATTTTATTTACACTCAGGCCGTTACTTACGTTCAAAGGGACATTTTAAAAATACCCTGTTTCCAACTGTATTCCAGATGTGTCAATTTAATTTTGACTTTTAGATTTGTGTAATATTTTTGCCACACTAACAATATTAACAAGTGCAATAGTATGATCGATTGTCTGTTGTCACGCCTTTGTAGAACCTGAAGAAAAAAATACGTAAAGTCAATACGACGTCAGCTCTGCAAGATGAAGGTATAAGCTAATGGTCTCACGAAGGAATCTCGTTTGTACAAGCAATGTGACACACATGCCAATTTAGAGAGTACCTGTTGTTGAGTTCAACGTGCATTAAGAACCGGATTTATTACACTCAGTATATCACTAAGACCCAACATTGATCTCAAATATCTGTTCTCAAGATACAAGTCTCCAAAAGAAACATGCATAATTAGTATATAGTACGATCGTTCATTTTAAGAGATTTTTTCGTTTCTATTTTTTAAGTGTAAAAAATAATGGAAAATGTTCGTCAAAATAATGTTTTGAATGTTAACTTTTAATTTCTCGAATTTATTTCATTTAAATACAGATTTAAAAGACCTTCCCAAATGAAGGAGCAAAAGAAGAGAAATCAAATAAAAGAACACCTTCAGCGGTTATTGGAAGTTAGGAATACGGTTGTATGGACACATGGTCTCAGAAGAAATTCACTGTCGCCACATAGACTACATTTAAGAATAACAACAATATAACGTGCCTTTTACATACTCTCCCAGGGCTATTTTCCGTTATAGCCCATGATACACGTTTGGTTTATCAAATTCCGTGTTGTGTGCTATGGGATAGTGCACATAAAAGGCTATTTTTCGGTAAGAGTAGCCCATGAAGAGACGACAACGGGTTTCCTCTGAGACCATGTGTCAATATGACCATGCGTCTGACATCCAATGTCTGCTGATTTATAATCGATGTGTTCCAGTGGCGTCGATAAACAAACAAACAAACTTTATCTTCATGTTTGTTCAGACATCACTGTTCCACTGAGCGTGTTTGGACATCACTGTTCCACTGAGAGTGTTTGGACATCACTGAACTGACAATAGCATTTCGATAAAACCGAGATACATAGATGAAAACAGAGGCGTGTTCAGAGAACAAATATATGAATGTGATATGATAGAACACGATTGATACCATAACTTATTTGTACTGCTGTCTGATTGTCTGGCTAATGCAAACACATGTGAACATGGTATTTAGGGTGTAATAACTCACAACATAGCACATATTATAATTATATAATATTGACGTACATGTATATTGTTAGCAAAAACGGTTCTAGCCTTTGTTCTACTGAACCAAAACATTTTATTGTCGCATTTAGAATTGATTTCTGTAGATTTTGAATCTTTGTGGGGTTCATAATCAAATGAGCATGATGTTCCACCTAAATTAGTTTAAGTGAAAGTGGTATAAATGAATTACTCACCTATTAAATATTGAAACGAACGTGCACACAATAATAATGGTGCATAACAACTATGGGTCATGATATTCAAGCCCTATTTTCAGCGATCTTGACTTTTGATCCCTGTTAATTTTAATGTCTGCTTTTAAGTCGTATCAGTGTGTCTCTTGTCTCATAAAACCACGTGTTAGACTCAAACTAAAAATGTATTGCTATGGGTCAAATAACAAGCTAGTTATTGTCATTTATATGATTTGCAGTGCACATTGGCGGCCATCTTGGATTTATCAGAGGTGACGACGTAGAACCCATTAGATTATCAATCTGGATCCCAACAAAGGTAAAAAAATCAACTGAAAACAATTATGCACCATAAAATTCTTGTTTAAATCCTATTTCCATCAGCCTGGTAGTATGGAATCGGGGTTAAAGGGCTTTACTTGACCATGTACATTGTGATCAGTTTGATCATTTTGATAATATTACAACTGTTAAAGCCGATGGTTCAAACGTAAAGCTATAATAATAATAATAATAATAATAAACAGTCTCGTTCTGAACCCGATATATTATTGTACAATTTGTTGTTTCTTTTTCTGACCTACTTTTAAACACATTAATCCATAACTACATAGAAAATAAAGATTTTCAATGATCGTGAAATTCTTTAATGGGGTTTAAAATGAACATGAAATTTGTAAAGAAATTTTAAAAAAACATGTAGACATCTGTGAGATAATGAAGTGTCATTTAAGCTTCATTACAACAAAACTTTATACCTGAAATATTTTTATGGCTAAAATGAAACAATGAGATTCGCGTGCTATTCCGATCTTGTTAACAACAATTTAAATTATTAGATGCTTTAAGTGGTTAGTGAAGCGAAATTGCATTAGGTGTTCTAATGCATTAAACGTATCCGCTTCCTTTTTGTAACAGTTGATTTCACATTGAAAAAAGCGCACAACAAAAGCAATATTTTATGTTCAATTAAAACGAATATGTACCGGGCGAAGCGAGACAATCAAGAAAACATAAATAGGACAGTCAAGTTTTCCAATAGTAAAATAATCTTCGACATTTGTTTTCTGCAAAGGCGTGACGTTAATGATAATCCAGTATTACAATGACTCGGTTGTTCAGTTGTTTTAAAGGAGCAGTTCCAGGAAATATTTTAGTACGAGAACAAGTTGAATAAAGATTGAACATGAATCCTCTCATAAATAATGGCATCATAGGAAAAATTATCTTAAAATAGTCACGAATCTTTTTAATGGTAAAACATATTTCGTTATCAAAAGTGCACTTTTTATGCGGGAATGGTTCTCTAATCCCTTTGGATCCACCCTATTTTTATCGGGACTATCATCATCGAAGCATGGGCATGTCTGATGTTATTATATAGAGGTTAGAACTGGAATTGTCTTTTTCAAGTTGTCATTGTTTTACAAACCTGTCTCTGTCATGGTTATTTGCTTGCTGCAAGAGAAAACAAGGAGTTTGTATATTAGTAATACATTTGGGAAGTTACTGTCTTCAATATAAAAGTTATTTTCCGCTAACCAGCTACAATTCCTGAGATATGAAAATAAGATATGGGTGTGTCTTCTTTTTTTTATTTTGTGCATGTCTTCTATATTGTTACAAAATTTTCAATAAAAGTGAACCTACAATAATTTACGGTGATTCTTGATAAAGCGTCATTGATTTCTCCAGGTTGGATGAACACTTGCAGCGAGTTCCCCAATAGTTTCCGATTGTAACCATAAACACGTTTTCCCCCCACCTTCAATAGTCACTTGTTATCTTGATGTCAATTTATGTACTATTTAGATTTAATACCACCTGATATGTTTTGGTATTACATATTATGTAATAGTTATACACGTTCAATTCAATACCACCTGACAAATTCCATCTACAGTGGACAGGTGGATATTATATAATATGTTTATTTTATGTCGTTTTAATAAAAACGGCCATTTTCAATTCAGTTGGTGTTACTGGTTGTTTTGTTTAATACAAGTGAAGGGCAGATCGTCTATTTTACCCGCGTGTCATAAACACTTTAAAGAACGCGCGTGCACTTATTACTTCTATTACCAGCCTTTTAAATTTAATAACGAGTATGTAACCCAGTTACACACATAGTGCGATTATATTCACAGTGAAAATTGTTCCGAAGGACACATTTTTATAAAAAGACAATCTGTCGGCAAAGAGGAAATCAAATGGGGTTTTTTTCTCTATAATATCCCTGTAACGACACAATGTCATGTAGCTGTAACGCTATTTTACGACTATGAGAATTATAACGACAAGCAGACACAAAATGGCGGTAAATTGCTCACCTCCTATAATAAGGTCGTCGATTTATTTAAATTACTCCACCCACCTCCTATAAGGGGTTACGTAATGTTTTAATGACTTCTAACTGAGCACACTCTTAGAACTTTATTAGTTATTATAACTTATTTACGTGCTTATATCCAATTAAGGTTCAATCACGTCTGTCATGGTCACGCAGTCCCGCTTCCTCGACTGCCTGTCCAGGACAAGTTAGTGTTAGTATGATAGCGGAAACCCGCTACTCGGAATTGATAAGTAGCGAGGGATCTTTTATATGCACTTTCCCACAGACAGGACTACATACCACGGCCTTTGTAATAATCATGTGTTATTGTCGTTTGAACTACATTAAATTTAACATTTAGTTTATGTCTAATGAGGCGGGACATTCTCATCGTTCGCGATCACCTGGTATCCTCACTGATTTGGCTGTGTTCGTGAGTACCTGCCATCCTGGCTGTGTCGTAATATAACATTCCTTCGACTCTGTCTTGTGCAGAGCCATATCATGTGTTGTCGTATAGTATGTGCCAGCAAGTGTTAACTCGCAAACGTTTTTTTGTTTTATTAATTTTGTTATGCGTAAACTTATGAAAACAGTATCCCTGTAGAACCAAGTCCAAAGGAAAGCAAGAACGTTTAAACCACTTAAACTATTGATGCTATCTGGATTGATCATTAATACAATACAGGGCATTGTGACCCCAAGGACGCTTTTTACATGTATGGTTGTACGATAACATTATCCATGATCTAAATGGAATAATTAGATTTCCGCATATTAGCGAGTGAGTGAGCAAATTCAATAACCATATTATTAAATAGCATGCTGCGTGTTTGCAATGGCTCTTGAATGGATATATTTGCAATATAAACTTTAAAAAAAGCAAGAATTTGGTGTGCTTTAAACCTGATTATTTTATTTTTCTTATCGATTTTAAGATTGCATTCGCTTGATCAAAATTAAATTGGTGTTGTATTTTGTCACTATTTGAAGACTTTGATCACATCCCAATTTATCGATTAATGAACAATTATTGGGTTCCAAATGTAAATATTATTAGTGGATATTAAAGGTACAGTCCGATTTGTAACATATTTCTGGCTAATAGAGCATTTTATATTATTAAAATTAACATTTACTTACATATTAATACATGTACTTACAATATCAATATGTATAATATATCCTATGTGTTTCTGGACATCCAAATTGTTATACATGTAGTCGCCTATTACAGACGCATTGGATATACATACATATATTGATATTGTAAGCAATAAAACGAAAATAAATGTAAATTTTAGTAATAAGAATCCTGTATTAGCCAGAAATATGTTGCAAATAGCATTAGATGCGTAATATAAGTTCGGTGGCACTCGTCTTCATATGTTGATCAGCTGCAAATAAGAAGTGTTGTATGCAATTGTAATAAGACAGTGCGCTGTTCCAATGTAATGTCAGAAATAATAGTCTTGTAAAGTCAATATAGCTCTACATGTATATCACTGCCATCGATTTGGTTCCAACACCTATCAAATATAAACAAAATCTTAAATCTGTCGTGGTATCATATAAATCGAATTTACAATTTCAAAGTAAAGTAAGTTAAAAACTTCATCCGACAGTCACACACTGGGTGCGTTCTATTCTATTTCTAGAATCACTGACGATAATCCATTGTTTTAGTGCGACACATTTATATCAACAATGTCACTCGGCGTAGCATATAGTTTCCCCGATCAAAATTTCAACCTTGGAAAGCTTAAGCCAACAGTGGGGCAAATTGCAGTTGACATTCTATAGGTGGTATGGGGGAATGTCATTCATCGAGCACAAGGATTACAGAGTGCAAGTTTACGCTCAAATTTTACATGTGTATTAATTGGATCAAGACCGAACTAGTATGTCTCTGTAGAACTCTATTAAATATAAAATAACAAGCCAGTAAAAGCTCAAATTAATGATAATAATTATTATTTAATAGATTATCAAAATAATAAGAAATAAATATAAAATATTTAAATATAGATTCGTAGAGTCTAATTTAGAACAGTCTGTCACCACCTGCCATCCCTCTCAAGAATATTTAGACCACTCTGCCGCCCGTTTTAAGCCATGTGGAACACTCTACCGCCATTGACAGGCAATTTACAGCACTCTACCACCCTTAGAAGACCATTTAGATAACTCTACCACCTTTAGAAGATCATTTAGAGCACTACCACTCTTAGCAGACCATTTAGAGAACTCTACCACCTTAACAGGCTACTTAGAGCATTCTACCACCCTTTCAAGCCACTTAGAGCGCTCTACCACCCCTTCAAGCCACTTAGAGCATTCTACCACCATTAACAGGTAATTTAGAGCATTCTACCAGCATTAACAGACCGTTTAGAGCATTCTACCACCATTAACAGACCATTTAGAGCATTCTACCACCATTAGCAGACCATTTAGAGTATCTAGGGCAAATTTCTACCCCCATAGTAAAGTAAATGTCACGCATCCGACCCACACTTGTCTGTGAACCTGCTTCTCAACTTACTACCTGTTCCCCAAAGAAGACATTTATTAAAAATCATTTACGCCTATAATACGCTTGGGGAACCATTGAACTTCTTTTGGAGAAATGTTCTCTTTGTTATTATAAAAAAAACTATGTGACATAATATGAATGTTTTATTTCTCAATAAATTGGCCAAAGTGATGTAACTACAAAATTGCAGTTGTGACGTAGTACGACACGCATCATTAATTTATTTCCTCGTTAAACTTAAATTTCACCGTTCTTATTGCTAACATGGGTATTACGTGAACTCAGAAGACTAATAAGAGTTACATAACGGTCAACTCTATTTATTGGAGGTTGGGGAAATCTGTTTCCAGACAAACGAAATTTATATCTCTAGTTGTAACTATCCCTCCCGTGATAACCTTGTGATCGATGTTATTATTTTTGCTCAACTGTTCAATCACTAATATCAGGCCAAATAAATAGGTGTGTTTGGAGTAACATGTCAATATATTTGGAGTAGGTAAGCCTCTTTTATATTTTTTGTTACCAAATAATTTTATCCCCCACCCACTCCCACCCCCTCGCCCACCCTCAATATCAAAGAAAACTGGAGCAAAGATAGTCATCACTAAATAATACATGTTTATTAACAATACGTAATATAAGGCAACCATGGTACTGCATTCCATTTGCTTTAAAATACATATATAATTCATAAGTGTTAATAACCAAAAAAAAATTAATCAAATTGTTTTGGCAATTTTCTCATTAAAATGTTTTGAGTAGAGATTGGGGTGGGGTAAAATTAGGGTAAGCATAGGGTTACCCTAAACACGTATATATTTTTTGGCCTTATGTCAACGACCGACCTTGAGTCCAAAGTTATTAAAATAATGTTATAAACGTGTTACCTCCAGAGTTCAGTCTAGAGTCCTTCTTGTAACAGCTCCGTCCAAGGATTGTCAAAGCGGATCAAGGTGTGTTAGTTAGTTAGTTAGTTAGTTAGTTAGTTAGTTAGTTAGTTAGTTAGTTGTAATTTATTTACGTGCTTCTATTAATGCAATTGAAATTCAAGCTATAGTCTGTCGGCAATAATTATCAAAGCGGAAGTGTGTTAGGTAATTAGTAAATTAGTTAGTTAGCTAGTAAATTAGTTAGTTATAACTTATTTAAGTGCTTCTATCTACGCATTTGGAATTCAAGCTATTCTGTCGACTGCCTGTCCAGAACAGAAGTTAGTGTTAGTATGAGAGAGGAAACCCGCTATTCCTATTTGATCTTTTATATGCGCTTTACCACAGACAGGATAACACAAACCACTTTGATCCACTCAAACCAATACGCCGGTCTCCCATTTTATTTGTCGCACATGGGTTTTTAAATCCCAGTATCGACTCCACGAATACTCCGCAAGGCTCAATGGGTAGGTGTACTTCCACTTACACCGACCAGTGACAACGGGTTCAACAAAGGCCGTGGTATGTACTGTCCTGTCTGTGGGGAAAGTGCATATAAAATATCCTTGCTACTTAACAAATAGAAGTAGCGGGTTTCCTCCATCACACTAACTTCTGTCCTAGACAGGACATGAAGGCAGCTGGACTGCATGACCATGCATGAAAGATGTGCTTTAAACTTAATTGGATATAAACACGTAAATAAGTTATAACTAAATAACTAAATAACTAAATAACTAAACCAATACAGGTTGCAGCACTGGGTATTTTCAGTATACATGTGTTGTTATTAATAATGTGGCCAAATGATTTTATCATATACTTTTTTCTACTGAATATCGAACCACACACTGGTAGAAAAAAATACACACATTAATTTTAATAGACTGGTCTCAGGAAACAGCCGTTTTCTTTGATAACTGACAACATGACATCAACTATTTTTTGTTCTAAACTTGAGCGGATTTCACGCTGTGTTATATTGATTAATGAACCATTTTTTCCCCGTTCTAAAGCACAATGAACTCCAAATCTTTATCTAACAAATGTAAGTCTACGCACAAAATTGTCAAGATGTATTAATTTATTTCTTTGATGCCTGTACCATTGTTAGGTAATTATTGGCACGGTTTCCATGAAAGCTTTTTACACTTAATGACATTTAACTTGAACACAGAGTCTTTGCCTTATAGATAGATAGAACTGGATGTTATATAGCCCTCGAGATGGAGAATTCCGTTTAACAAGTCTCTTCTGTCTTCGTTTTAATCTGTCGGTGCGCGGAGAATTGAAGGAAATACAGACAGATCTTCGTATCTTTCGATTACGCAACGTCGTAAAAATCACACGCATCCGGATCTAAGAATAATTTACCATCGTTTTGGTTAACGAAAAAAAAAAAAAGTTCAACAAATATTGTAAAATATCGACTAATCGTAGTTTACCTGGTTAAAAGAGACACGACTTGCTTTTAGTCTGAAGAAATACTTTTATAGGATTGGACGCGTGTTTTTGGTCTGTTAAAACATACCGTGTTAAAGTAAAGAATTAAATACAATTTTAAATTTTAAGCTGCAAGGATCTATTTTAAATATAAAACAAAAATAACAAGTGGGCTATTGTGACATGTACGTATAGTGCAGTGAAGTGTTTGTCAAAGACAATGCGCATGAATATAATGTTTTGGGTTCAGATGGTCAAGGACGAAAAGTTCGGTAGCAGTGTTTCTTAATTACGAGATTGTTTGTGACCCAAACACTTTAACTTTCATAAATGTGTCTTGGTGCGGACGTAAAATCCAGTGAAATAACCCAGGAAATAACCCTTTGCTGTACTTCTAGGACGAATCGTTACACGAAGAAGATTTTGTGAGATTACCGTTTAAACTTCCAAAGTACCAAAATTGCACCCTGGATTAAACGTTCGACTTATATTCAACTGACTCAGGTTCGATCCGCCATAGAGCGGATTTTTAATAAATACAGTATGAGCTAACAGCGGAGATCAGCTACGCTGTGTGATATTGTAATAATATACTACACACTGCGAGTAAAAGAAACGTTCGTTTGTTTAACAACACCTCTGGAACACATTGATTATTAACCAACGGTTATTGGATGTCAAACGCACGATTGTATCGACACTTAGACACAGAGTCACAGAGGAAACCCGCTGCCGCCACGTCGTCAACTCTTCTTCGAATAACAGCAAGGGATCTTTTATTAGCCCTTTTCCCCACAGACAGGATAACACACACCACGACTACATACTGTGAATAGTTCGCTGTGTGTGTATGGATGGCATGTATTAATTAATCATGACCAAAGTACAAAACAATATTTTGAAACTAATAGTGAAAACAATGCACATGTTTTGAAATTTCACCAATGCAGTGAGCTGCAGGTTCAAGTTTGACACGCTGAACGCCGTGTGGCGACAGACAGACGACAACAAATCTTCTTTTCGCAGACACCAGTTTCATTATAACATGCACCATGAACAATAACAGGTAAGTGATTTTTATTGCTCGTTGGATATGTTAAACATTATATTTATGATGTATAATTATATACTGTTATGTAATACCGTGAACATTTTAATACGGGTGTTTTATATAAATGGTTTTCGTAATAAAAGTTGAGTTTATGAAGAATCGAACGTCGGTAGGAGAGACACGGTAGTATTCATGGGCGTTACGTGTTGGGGCATGGGGGGTGGGGGGGGGGGGTGGACATGTCCCTTCCCCCTTTTTGGAGTGG
>JAULBR010097652.1:0-11523 GCA_032355825.1 Melanodrymia aurantiaca
GAGCACTCACTCTGGTTTGGAGTCGGTACTGAGATTAAAAATCCCATATGCCCCGAATGGGACTTGAACCCAGTACCGACCAGCCTGAAGTCCGTAGCGTTAACCACTGCACCACGTATTTATGTTTTTTGACGACTTATAACACCATAACCAAATTTCAGTCAGGGTTCATTCTCGGAGGTTCGACAGTTGATCAACTGTTGTGAACCTGAAATCGCCTAATTATCGCAATTAACAGAGTACCATAATTATTAGGGGCTCCGAAATACTTCGCGCATATTAATAAAACTTAAATATTCTATTTATATTTAATACATTACACTTACAACATTGTTTCCCTTCCTGCCAGGTATTAAACAGGGTAGTTTAATTTATTAATATTATCTCATTCCAATGTAAACTTAATCAATAACAGAATGAAATTGTTGGATCTCAATATTATTGGAAATCGAGCGCTCCCTACATAACTACAAAAAAATAATCTGTATCTGGATGTAGAAAAAACGAAACTATATATAAAGTTCAAACGTTAAATGTTTTACAAGCACCGATTTCACTTCAAACTATATAAAGTTCAGGCTTTAAGTTTACGTCTGGAGTTAAGACTTTATTAAAGTTTAGTCTAAAAACGTTTATAAGCTCCAAACCTGGTGTCCTGTTTCACTATTTCAGATGAAACTAATGGCTCCAAGTGTAGCCAGAGGCTTCCAATCAACGCCTCGATATTCAAACATCAATGCTTGGCACGCGTTCAGAGTTAAAAAGGTTGGTCTTTGTTCCGCTACGGTTACACTTATTTATAATATTTCTTTGTTCGCACCACAAAATGTTAAATACCGGATGGTATGTAAAGATGCTTGACTAATAATTCGCATTGATATACAAATAAATATTGACAAGTTGTTTTGTGATTTTTTCGTTTTCATCAAACAGAAGCGTATACCATAGCTCAAATATAGTTAGTGTTGAGCAGAACAGCAAGATCAATATCCAATGCAAACTCCCCAAAATGTGTCTATATTTGTGTGTGTGTGTGTGTGTGTGTGTGTGTGTGTGTGTGTGTGTGTGTGTGTGGGTGTGGGTGTGGGTGTGGGTGTGGGTGCGTACGTATACATGTACGTACGTATGCATGCATGGTCATGCAAAAGGAGCGTTGTATAGCTCATCCCAAAAACGTTCACCTCAGGTTCGATAGGTCGACGGAACTATTCTCTAAACAACGGGTCAACTGAGGAAATATAATTATTACAAATCGTATTAGTTGCGCAAGCATGGTGGCATACGTCCTTAAAACTAACTAGGCGTTGTGCCTGTAAAAACGACTGCTTTTGTTTGAGACTCATCTAATACTTCCTATATTTCAGCTATTGGCCATGGCTGCTAAGAATGGAATTGGTATCAGCATATCCATTGCGTTTGTAATCTTGACGTTGTTGACGTCTAACATCATCATTGGCTTCCTATCGACGACCATCATCGTCTTCGTGTGCGTCTCGGTTATAGGGCTGATACCAATATTCGGTTGGAAATTTGGGGTAATACTAGTATATTACTTGTTTAAATAAATTTGGGGATCCAGATTCTACGTCCATTTTCCCTCGTCAAATCACTACGTCCGAATCAAATAACTAACAACTACGATAAATTTGCATTAGATTTTCCCCACATTTTGTTCAGACACACAACGTGAAAAAAAACCATTTGTTACAGGGTCATATGTTAAAATTCTTAGTCATGTTGGGAAATCTTGTTAATTTATGATATGTTGTGTTTTTGTAACCAGAAGAACATACTGATACAGAAAAACCTTGGTCCCAATTTTGTTTACAACTGAACAACTTTAAATTGTTATGCATTTGGTATTTGATTACATACTATTTTTAAATGTATTCACACCATTGTGCTGCAACTTTTGATCATTTGAAAAAATAATTAATCTCATCTCACACATCATTTGTACTACCAACATGTTTCTCATAACTGTTCACTATTATGTTTCAGGTTATCGAATCAATAAACTTAGTACTTGTCGTGGGACTTGTTGTTGACTACGTGGTTCACTTGGCAGAAGGTTACAATCGTTCGACTGAAACACAACGCCTTAATAGACTGAGGGACACACTGGAGCAGTTTGGTCTATCCATCGTATCTGGGGCAGTCACGACGATGGGAGCTGCAGTGTTTATGCTATTTGCACAAATAATGTTCTTCTTTCAGTTTGGAACGTTTATTATATGTACAATAGGATTGTCTGTGTTATATTCACTAGTGTTGTTCTCCACAATACTGGGCATTATTGGTCCAGAAAACGAAACAGGATCATTGATTCCTTTATATCAATGGATAGTGAAATGGTTATATTCACGGTGTATCCCAGAACAGACAGTTGGACCTACATATGTTGAGAATACAGTAAGTCAAGGCAGCCACAATCCTCCCACGGTCACGGATAATAATAATATTATGCTAAAAGTTGGACAGTGCTCCTTCAGACGGCTTGGTCGTCCTGGCCTTGTGGACAAATAGAGCATACTACAAGTTACTATGCCCGTTAGATACCAATGACCTTATGACTTGTATCAAAACGAATGTAACAAACAAAAGCGTGTTGAACACGTCTTTATAGAACGAGTTGTAAGATAACTAGTTTATAATGGATATGACAGGCTCACAAAGTCGTGGTTGTGTGGAACAACTGATTAGTAGTGTATACAAATCGTTCCGTCAATAATAGCAATGTAATGGGACAATCTCATGTCTCTGGGGTAAGTCAGGTTATCACCATGGAGCAGTCTATCTTTAAAATGATATCCAGGCCCGTAGCCAATGAGGGGTCGGGGTGTTGGTGGACACTCCCCCACCCCCCACCCCTACCGGTGACTTGGTATTTTTTTCAATATTACCCCCTCCCTTCTCAAAATCCTGGCTATGGACTTATTATCTAAACATATATGGGATATAAATCGCCAATGGTGCTCTCTCAAATGAGTACTAGTATGTAACAAACACAAATCACAGGGACTATACACGTGTTGACAAGTTATGTTATTTGGGTGTCGATCTTTTACGATGTTTTGAACTGTTTGTGAAATTATGTTCTATTTGTTCTCTTTTGTTGGGATGAATTTATCTCAAATGGTAATATGTCTGGATAAATAGTTTTTTTTCTGAATGTTCATTCTTTTAGTTACAATGGTTAAATTGCCCTGCATGTCATGGACATTGTATTTGAATAAATCAGGAAAAGGTTCATGAAGTGGCTGTTAATGTTCTATTCCAGAAGCATACTAATAGTTGTGTGACGGAGTATTAGTTATAGTTATAACTTATTTACGTGCTTGTTGTATAATCTGTCATGGTACACGCAGTCCGGCTCCCTCGACTGCCTGTCTAGACAGACGTTAGTGTTAGTATGCTAAGATTCTTTGTAATAATTTCCCTTGCTAAGATAACTATCGCTGATCACTTACCAGCTGGTTTGATGACAATTTTGCGGTTACAATGTAGATTGTCGACGTTCCGTAGCAGAGTGGTTTTGTTTTTTGGATCTTTTAGTAATTTCAGAATCGCCAAATGTGTTATTTCAAAAACCAGTCGGCTGGCTATCGTCATCTTGTGTTGAATGACGGTGTATTCATTAAGCGATTGTCAAGTAGTGAAAGTAGGCTGGCTAAACCTGTTTAGGTTGGCAGGAACGGCGCAGACGGTACGACTGCTATGTCGTACCAAATGTTTCAGTGCCGCAGAAAATTGTGTAATATATATATTGTAAAATTACGAGAAACAGAATAGAAACATTAATAATAACATAAAAAAACACTGAAAAAATATATAGATGATCCATTGGCGTAGCCAGAGGGACACCTCTTTTACTCATAGATGTAGGAAAATACATTTCAGAACATCGATTTTTAAACATTTCCCCGGACTGTCGAACAGCAACCACTTAGATAATCGATCTCAATCAGTCTCGTAGGTAGTGTGGGTACTCCTTATCACTCACCCACCCACCAATATAAAATCATCTTGGCTATGCTAATATAATTATAGTAGCCTATATTTGGAATTAAACTTAGCCGTACCGACTATTAGCGTCTTAATGGCATTCGAGAGATTTGATGAGCCAAAAAGGATTATTGTCTTAACAATTTCAGGCAGACGACATTCCTTTTTGTCCCAAATAGTATGCCAAACTTTAGAGAATTTAGTTGATCGAAACTGTATCATGACCAAAGTTACGATTGTGAATGATTGGAGAATTCAATACAGTAACTCACGTCGAGGTACTGAGTTAGTGGGAGATTTGTTAGATGTTCGGGGTGCAGACATGGACACTTTGGCATTGAGCGGAGTATAGAATATCATATTCTATCACATATTGACTGTGATGCGAATAAATATGTATTTAATCACCTGCAATTTATGTAAGAAAACACAGTATGTATGCCAAACCAAAAACCAGATAAGAATTAGAACTGTTGGACAGAAAATTGATATTCGTTATGATGCCGACCTTCCCGTAGCCGATCTCTTCAATTTACCTGGTCATTGATTTGAGGAACATTTTGAAATTGTTCCAATTGAACACCACCACCCAAACCCACCCATTCAAGGTACCGAAAACGAAACCGACCACTTTAGGCTTGATTCGTACACTAGCAACAAAACAACCATTTGGTATACCAATGTGGAATCTGATTAACCCAATCGATGCAATGTTGCTATGGTCATTCACATGCATCACGAGAGGATACGTGAAGCCTATCTAAAAGTCATGTATGTGGTTCGTATTAGTAGACTGCTGTGTGTCTGCAATTAACTATCCTATTTGACTAAACGTCATCCGCATATATACAGTTGTGGTGGAAAGTCATGACTCCACCTGATGGAATCAGAAGGAGTAACAATTTGTGTGTGACTCAAAAGTTCTGCCAGATCCTGTTCTATGCCTCTGAAGAACAAACGAACATTGGGACACTGTCCCAAATTAATACCCAACAACTTCGGGCAATCGACGTCCAACCGATGAATTTCGCAACATCCGAACATGTTTAGAAACTTCATTGGTGGGGCTCCTATATCTACTTTTGTGATGCTTCGACACTTTTCCAAGTTCAAATAGGCTATATTGGGGCACCCTGTTAAGGCCATCTGCAAAGCATAATTTGTCATTTGACACCGATAGAGCACAACTGTTTTAGCCAGCGGAGTGCTAACCATTAGCAGATTAACCTTGCAGTCGAAAAGGCGCAAAAACCCAATGGATCCAAGCGCATGTATCACACAAGAGTCGAGACTTAACTGATCATCGCTGCAAAGGTTCAGTTCAATAGAGTCCACGCTTACACACTGTATAGTCATTGTCTTTAGCGCAGGCATCCCAACTAGAGTCACTTTGCATAGATGGTTAGCCGTTATGTAGATGTGGTTCAACGTAATGATGTCGTTTTCTGCCTCCGTATGAAAGAATCGAAGCGTCGGACTTCTGACATGGATGGCTTCGCAAGCAAAGTCTGACAAAAGGCAGAGCTCCTGAAGGCTCGGAATGGTGAGTTCATCCAGTAACAGACTATCTTGTGATACACACCCAATCTTTAAGCATAAAATGGACGGATTGCTTCTCAGTGTATTACGCAATGTGCGCATGTCCAGCTCTTCACAGTTTGATACCTCTAGAAAACTAAGTTTAGACCTTTTGATATTAAGCGTTCGTAGTACATTACTTCCATTTATGGAAGCTTTGCGTAATTTGGGACAGTCCAGTTCCATATGCTCCATAGCTTCTAATCCATGGTCAATTATCACGTGGCGAAGGTCACGGCCGTCTACGCTGATAAACAGAACGTTCCATAGGTTGAACAAATACAGTTTTTGAAGGGAACGCGATATTATGCGAATACCGTGAAGTTGCTGAAAAAAATAAGCATAACAATTTAATGCACGTACGTCATATACATGTACAAATATTTAAATCTACAATAAATATTGCATTTCATTTTTTTTCTTTTTCCTACGTTAATTTCTACACTTTATTTTCGGGTTGATGGCAAACAAGACATAATTATAAGCTACAAATGTGATGGTACGAAACAGTAACCTACACTACGCTCACGAATCGCTAACACTTGGTATCATCGTTGGAGGTGATTAGTGAGTTCATGCCATCCCTATTTTGTCTCAATATCCCTCCGACTTCGTCTTGTGCAACGATAAACCATTTGGCCATGTCAGTGTTTTGTCGTTTAGATTTCAAGTGTATTGATAACTGGTAATAGTGGTTTGCCATGGAAATGAAGGTCATATTAAATATATATAAAACGCATCTAGAATTACTGTATAATTTTTCCATTATTATCAATTTAGTTCAATTTCTAGAGTATTATTTTCCTCACAACTTTGATTCAACATATGGAAAAATGATAACATACATGTACTTGGAAATAACAAAATATGACATATGAATAAGATATTCATATCTAGAAGATAAAACATTAATATGGGCAAATGCGTTTATATGCACAAGGCAGAGTCGAAGGGACGCTATGAGGAAGAGATGGCATGTACTCACGAATCACTGCAAAAAAGCATAAAATAAGTAAAAATAAGGTATTACATCAGACATCATGTGTGTCAATGATTTGTCAAAGCGTGTTGATAAAGGGACGTATTTCCAAAATTTTGGGTTAGGCCACAAATCTCCATTTGGCTGCCGGATTAATAAGACATAATATTATAGACAAAAAACTGGTATCCCAACGGGCACTAATTATGCTCCACTGTTAGCCAACTTGTTTTTCTGTACATATGAATCAGAATTTCTAACTAACCTTACAATATCGAAATAAAGGGATCTAGAGAAGGTCAATTTCAAGTTATTATTGTTTATGTCCAAGTCGTGCTGTTAATGCTTAGAGAACGGTAGTGCTATTGTTAGTGGACTGTTTGTGTTATTATTTAACACATATTCTTGTCTATTTGTTTCTGGGATGTGCTCGTCATTGTTCATGGAAAAATATTCTTGCTCCTATCAATCCCTGAATTACTTATTCTTATTAGTATTGTTTCTGAACTGTAATCATTTAAAAAGATTTGTATGGACTGTTTCAAGTACAGATTGCAATATATAGCAAACTGCGTTAGCAAGCAGTTACAAATACACCCAAATTGATATTCGTGAAAAGCAGGACCGGACAAACATTACAATTATAATGCTTATTTTTACTGTTCATCTGTTAATAAAACTCTTTCATCACCTATTCTTTCACAAGTTCTCTTTTTAACACATCCCAACTATGTCATCGGCACCTGTGACGAACGTTCGATATCATCTGTGGCTACACGTATCTCTGACGTCAGAACAATCAATAAATAACAAACACGAGAGGAATACTAAGTTAATCGCTCTTTGAAATGGAACACCATATGCGGAAGGTGTGGTGTGTGCATTCACACGGTAATGCATGTACATTACATCAGGTTACCGAACTGTATTTCATCATACTAGCCATGTATAGAGACTGGAATTATTAATTTAGAATGAATTAAATCATAATTAAACGATAATGGATTTAATCTCAACGCCATTTTAGTTCTTGTAAATTCCATAGACGTGGTACAATATCATTTTTAAAATACTTTAAATTAATTTCAAATTATATTTTTAATAAATGCAGTAGTATCCTAAATGATCAGCTGTACTGCGTGATCATGACAGACGTGCTTGAACCGTAATTGGATATAAGCTCGTAAATAAGTTATAACTAGTGAACTATGTGGCGAGGTGTTCCGACCTTGACATTCTCTAAAAATGGGCATCCTTTCCGATTGGCAGTTAAAAATACTTATTCAAGAAACAGCTTTACTAATAGAGGATTTCACTTGCATTGATCAGCTACATGTAATGAACCTAGCACAAGAAAGACAGTTTACATCTGCATTATATTTTGAACATAATGAAGGATTACATTCATTTACTCGTGCATTTAATACTAATATATACTGTATATAGAAAGTTATAGTTACAGTTAGTACGTACTAATGTGCTCTTTAACATAACGGAAATGATATAATAAATAAACCAGTTCATGGTGTTTCCTCAAATTTAATGTGTTTTTATGTCAACTCGTGATGTGTAACAGACATGTCTTAAAGGCTCACTCTCGAGTTTCAAGACGGAAAACACCGCACGTGTACATCTAATGCCATTAGAAGCAATGGTTCCACCTAATAGAGCATTACTTCTTATTAAAATGAACATTTTACTTACATCTTTTTTATTGCAATATCGCTGCCTATGCCTGGGGGATAATAAATGTTTTGTGAGAAGAAAAAAACATTTAAATAAAAATAATAATATCCTATGTGTTTCTGGACATCCAAGGTGTTCTAGTATCTTAATGAGTACTTTTGGCTGAAATACTTTGTGTCGTACTAAATTATTGCAGGCAAAAGTCCAAGGACCGTACTAAGCTATACTACAAACACTTTGGATATTGATTGTAAGTAATAAAATGTAAGTAAATGTTAACTTTAATAAATATAAATGATCTATTAGCCAGACATCTATTACAAATAGCATTCGATGCTAATGTAGGGTGGCATCAGTCTTAAAACTCGGGAGTGTACCTTTAAAGCTGGCCATCAATGTGTGTATAAAATCCTGACTGTAGAGCGTATACGTATCCGTAGACATTCGATCCTATGCCCAAAAAAACCCGTTATGCACTACATTTACATTAATGTATCCCATTATATTTTGTATAGGATCTATTGTTTACGGATACGCATAAATAAGCTCACAATACACACCAAGCTCATGGATGGCCGGCTTTTGTCATGGCTACGGCATTCGTGAATATCTGACTTTACTACATCACTTGTTAACGAAAAATTATATTTGACTTAAAACATAAATAGTGTACGTTTATGGAACACCTAATCCATAGATTTGTAGGTCTACATTATACGTAATGGTTCACAACTTTAATCATGATTTGTTACCAATTATAGCTATACATGTATTTGGTTCAAGAGTTTATAATTATGTATAATACTTTTTTCTTTTCGAAATTATATATGTCGACTGGAATATATTTAAAACTATAATTATACGGTAACTAGAATTTGATTCAAAACTAATTTTGATTTTTCATAATCTATAATATTGGGAAATTAATCTTGATTTCCATGTTTATGTTATTGGAATTTAAATCACGTCTTTAATCTTGTTCTATAATTATAATATGTGATAACAGGAATGTGCTTCAAGTGTCAAATCTTCAAAACTAATCTTGCTTTGTAATTATTATTTATGTGTTGAATTTGACATGTTAAAAAGTATTTAATTTTAAAAGTTCCATGGTGAGATAAGAACCATGGTGAGATAAGAACCATGACCAATTACAGCATTATTTAACCATCGGTCGCTGCTACAGACATGAGTATATTTCAACCTAGTTTGATGTCCACGCATGCGAAACGAATGATGACTAGACTGTTATGACACGAGATTTCCTAGCGGGCTAAGTTAACGAGGTATCTAACACAACGTAAAGAGGATAGGCTCAGTTATTCGCCCATACCGCCTCATCATCAGTCGATTATGTGTGCAATATGTTCATACTAAGCCAGACGTGTTAGTACCTACCTCGCAGTTGCTGATGCTGAGTTTCTTAAGATGAGTCATCTTGTTAAGGAGATCCCAGAGTTCGTCCATCTCTAGAGGTACGAAATGAAGGCACAAGACGCCGATGAGTTTGGCATGGCAGTGGTCCTTTATACTCGTTACAATCAGGCCACCCTCGCGCATTGCATCTTCGCTTCGGACATCGTTCAAGGGTAGCCCAGAGTTTATTTTTAACTTCATCGTCTGCAGATAGCTGAGTCCGTTCATCAGTGTCCTGACGCCTTCGTGCGTGATGCGCCAACACGCGTTTAACGACACCTCACGAAGTTTGGGGAAGTACTCTACAATTCGTTCCAAGTCAGAGTCCCGGAGAGCGAAACCGCCGTTTATTTGAACTTGTTCAAGATTGGAGAGCGTGTGGAGACTTTCAACGACAACTCGAGTCCATAAGATTGGAAGACGAAGAGATTTCAAGTTTCGAAGTCTTGGAATCAGGGAGAATACACTTTCGTACACCGGGGAATTTTCCCGCCAAGACAGCTTCTGTATATGGTTTCCATAGTAACGAAATATGGAACAAATAAGGCTGAAATGCCAGTAGGAATATCGTGATGGGTCAATGTGCAGAGAGCGCCAAAGATGTCCCGAGCTGTTTAAAACAGTTTTCCACTTGAGACAAACAAACGCCAATAAGGGTAGCTGATCTTCGATAGGTTGAAAGTAGCTAAAAATTCGACCTAATATTTCTTCTGGGAGGTCATTTATTTTAAAATGTTCTTGCCTAAGTTCCATATCGAAAGTCGTGACATGTGGAATTTCCCCAAATACCAATTGAACATCATCCATCTCAACTCCTCTTCACTGCATTTTCTGAATGGACATTTTCTTAAATTATTTCTTTCTTTCGCGTCATCTGTTCGGACGTGCCAACATGTTGCTTTACTACGTTTACAACACAAATATAACCGGTTTGAAGTCCATTCATACAACGCCTACGCTTTACCTACGTTTAGACAGCGGCCACCATGTGACGAATGACGCAAGCGCATTCCAATATGGCCTTTAGCCGAATGAGTGTCATTAGATAATGTTATATTGCAAGCATAATCCATAACTCACATGCAAGACTTCCACGTTGTTATTACCAGAGCTGTAAGTTAGACAAAGCAAATACAAATGTATATGAAATTCAGGTATAGAGCGCTGTAACCGCCAGTGTTGTCAGACCAATACAATACACATTTATATCGATTTCACAAATAGCGTGCTCGATGCTTGTCCTACGTGGAATTTTCTATTTAACAGCTGTTCCATCTACGCAAAATGTCACATGATATTAACTGTAGGAGGCCTAGTCTATCGACCACAGGTTTATATCATTGCAACTGTGTTTGTGTTTTGTTAGGTATATAAAAAAAAATGTACCATTGATAAAGCAGTTTAAAATGAAAATCGTACTAACCGTTTGAAAACATATATATTACGTGTGTGTACATGAAAGATGTTTTTTTTATATTTACAAACTAAATATAACTTAGATGGCTTATAGAAATTAAGCATTGTCCATTCGTGGTCTTGTGTCCTCTGGTGATTGAATGAATTACCTTATTTGAATATTTATCAACTTAATATAAAGAAAAGTGCAACGTGATGTATAATTGCACAAATATATCCATTTTAGTTTCCCAGTTTAATGGTCAATAGTAAAACAATAAACTGACATAGAGCATTAATTTAATATGTAGGTCCTAAATGGGTTAAAATCATGACTCATATACTAGTATGTGTGTAACTAGTATGTGTGTAACTAGTATGTGTGTAACTAGTATGTGTGTAACTAGTATGTGTGTAACTAGTATGTGTGTAACTAGTATGTGTGTAACTAGTATGTGTGTAAC
>JAULBR010097663.1:0-11522 GCA_032355825.1 Melanodrymia aurantiaca
TCAGTATAGATGCAAATACCGGTGTCAAAATGTTTTGTCTCAGAAGCAGAACGCCTGCGCTATTGAACGCAAGGCAGATAATGAGCAAACAAGGATTTCAACTATAATGCAGGATGGTACACTTGTTTGAGAATTCACGATAATTTTATAATTTACAGCCACTCTAAATCTTACAAAAACATGTATGACCAGGCTAGATTTCAGATATAATGCACTTTATGCACAGGAAGATGGACATGTTTGAGTAGTCTAGATAATTTTATGATTTATGACTACATGTAGGTAATGGGCAAAGAAGGCTGGAGTTTAGATAATATGATTTACACGAGATACATGTAGTGCATTTCAGTCCTATACTGTCCAGAATGTTTTATGTATATACACAAGATAATTTGCTATCATTGCTACCTTTATATACAGATATCACTAATGGATGGGGGTGTGTTGGTGGGGGTATGGGGAGATCTTGAACAGGATACATTCCTTCAGCTTCTGTAACTTGTAAGCAGTGATTGACTATGCATGCGTGTGTAACTGACAGTATTTATCTACTAAAACATCTGCACGTGTATTTCCACATACAGTTGATTCTCTCTCTATATAGTCAACACTGATACAGCAAATTAACAACTATGAACTAATTTGCTTCACTATAGCATAGAATGTTACTAAATGACGGAGAACACTTCGTACCCAATAAATTACTCCAACAATAAACTTGGTTTTGCTTTAACCGAATGTGAATGTGTTTGTTTTTAATATACGAGCAGTTGAACAAAGATTGGATGGACTTCAGTGGCCCTTTGCTTATTTTATTACACTAGCTACACCATAATTAATTAATGGAAGAGTTTTATATCTCCGTGCAGCAGTTACTTTGACCGCAGCTAGTTTGTGTAACCAAGGCATAGCTAGCTTTTATAACCTGAAAATGAATAAAAGTCAATTTTGCAAAATAATTAAATCTTGCCGAGTGCACGCAGAATGAAACGACTGACCATTTGAGCTTGCAGCCAGATGTAACATCGATCTGTGATAACTACAATAACACTGAGACGAGACGAGACGAGACGAGGCGAGGCGAGACACACACACGGGGACACCCCAACCGTCCGGCGGTTTATTCCTCCACCAAGTTATCAATGATCTAATGATAGTGTTGGCCCATAACTGCGCAAATTGCGGTCAGCATTGCAGAATTTCTCACAGGACTGAAGACATAATTAAAAATTGTCGCATTGCCGGACATGCCCTAGGACGTTGCTTTTGGTGGTGGCATGATATGTAGGCAGTGCTAGGGCTGAGCTGTGCGCCTTCTTCTTTTGTGTGTGTCTCGTAAAATGGCCTTTGATGTCATGACCAGTGGTTGGTGTTTGTGTAATTGAATTGGTTCTCTGGTGGGAAAGCATTGCCTTTTAAACGACATTAGCTTCCAAGGTAGAGCAAATATTTATGAATGGGTTAGGCTGGCTTCGGCTGACTCCAGTCATTGATTGAATGTCATAAACTTATTTATTCATTCTACAACTTTGTCTTTGATCTTCATAAGTTTCTGATGGTCTTATTTTCGTTTGCTCTAGCTGTAATATTACACAAATAAGTCAGAGTAGTCTAATTTAAGGACAAAGTCTGCAACACTTTTTGTATGTGCAGTTTTGCAAGAAGTACTTAATGACTACAGCTTTGTGAAAACAGACCTGTCAACCCTCCTGTTAATTTCCACAGGAGCCTCCTGTTATGTCATCATTCCTCCTTTTCTCCTGCCCACGAGGAATTTTCTCCTTTAAAATTACAATTTTTGTAAGAATAAACAAATTCCTATATCTACCTATTGAACAACTATTCACTAAGTTGTCATTAAGTTCAGTCTGGTGGTTTTACATATATCATGACGATGTGATGTATAATTATTACTAAGTTGTTAAAATATAGAATATATTTCCTTTGAATAATGCAAATTGCTTTTGAAATGCTTTTCTTGTTTGTTCAATACAAACATTTAAAACCTAGTCATGCTATGACATATCGACACCGCCATAACCTGTGATTATAGAACCATTATTTGAGCTCACCCAAGTTTTACAGTGCTTGCGATAAGATGTCTCCTGATTATTTATGCATCCTATATAACCTTGAGTTATTACACCCGATCTGGAAATGCTCTCAAATGATTTGGAAAGATTGTGACTTAGTACAGACTGACTGACTAGTTTTAGGTGCCTTGTCTACTGAAGGTTTAGAGACCACAGTCCTGGGTACGGTCTGCCATCAAGGGCTACCAAGTACTGTGTCACTGACAAGACTGGTGCAGTGATGGTAATGGTGATGCAGAAACGATGAACTAGACGACCAGGACATGCTCAGTAGAGGACCAAAATGGTCATCTGCTTCGGACCCCATGTAAGATGTAGTTGTGTCCTCAAATCTGGCCCCACCTGTAGTTGAAGTCCCAGTAATGGACACCACCCGTCTATGGCCTGCACCTCCTACTGAACAAATGGATACCAGTGCCTTGGCTTCCACCAATTATTCTAGTCGACACTGTGTACCAACCTCATCGGCAAAGTGAAACTACCCTACCATCTATTTGTGGATCAGGAGACTGATAACCTCATGGATGTACCAAATCAGAACAGATGTAGGAAGTTGTTCCAGAAGCTCAGAGGATGTACATTAGTACACGTACCTGCCATTTTTCTCTGGGACAACAAAGGCAAAATACTAGATGGGAGCATCTATTGTCGCATTTGACAACATTCACAGACTCATGAAGAGAGTCTTCCAGCTCCGATATGAACCATTACTATCATCTGTCCTGACTCCACAGTTCTCGAGAGTCCTACAGAACATTCCTCCATATTATCCTAATGACAACCACATGAACAGCAACCTTAACACCTCCTCAGCTCCTATAACCTTACTGTACCACCTTTGTGAATATGGCAGGCTTTTTGCAGCAGACTTTATAATCTTGTTTGGCCATGTATTTTAAATTACTTATGTTTATTTTTATGTGAATAGTCTGGTCTTTATTTTATTTTACATCAGTTCACTCTCACCAATTTAACCAACTTTAAAATTTTTCGCATGGGAAATCAATGCTATTTTATATTATTGATTCTGTGTAGTCCCGACATGCTAGTTTTAAATTCAATCGCTCTATTCGCTTCCACCCCACTGCACAACTGTGGAACTGTGTCTTTATACTTGCTAGCAGACTGCCTAGTGCGGAAGGGGGTTGGGATGGAATTGTGGGGGATGTATTATCTTTCAGTAGACATGTGCACCATGATAAAACTCATAAAATGTCTTGGATGACACTGATTTACACTATAATATTTAACATTGTAAAGTTTATTTTGTAATGTAAGCCAAAGATGAATCTTCTAGGGTGTCCGATTTGAGAGATTGACCCACACACCCGCTAACATCAAGATTGGATAATTTAGATTGAAATAAAAATAGATTTTTCAATTAATCATTTGCCAATAGCATTTGGTGGATCAGTCGTGAATAACTGGTTGGAATGAGAAATATACTGGCAGGTCCGCTGAAGAGGATTGATCCTTGGACCCATCAAACCTCAAACAGACGCTGTTGCACAGTGCTACATGTATGTCCCGCTCCCTGACAAGGCTTTGAAAGCTGTTGACAAACTTGTAATGAAATATTACAGTCGTCTGCATTATTATCTGCAAGTTTTTTTTATTTTATTGTTTCTCTGTGTAGGTTGTTGGGCAATATAACGACGTTAAGGAGAGTGAGAAGTCATACAGCTCAGCACCATATCTGATGATGCTGCCTTTTTACATTCTATTATATTGATTACTACGCAGCAATCGCTTTATTAGGTGACGATTGACATTCTATATTACACATACTGAAGTAAAACATGAAACAAACAAGACTGCATTTTGCCTATTTCGCCATCGACACAAATGAATCGAAAGATTACAAACTAAACTGAGTCTGAAGATGACAAACTGTTTCCTATAATGTCAAAATGTGAACAGTGTTTTTTGGATGCTGCATGCAGTGCTATATGGATGTGAAGCAGTGCAGTGTGAACAAGTTGCAGTAATTAATTAGGGCGCACATGATACATGCTGGTGAATTCAATGACTACAAATGACATGATCTGTAGAAAACAAAGCTATTAATCAAGTGGTGTTCAATGCGATGCACTCTCTCCTGCAGGGATCATAGCTACTGGACTTGCAGACATATGTGACCTGTTCGCCCCAGCAACATTTATAAACTTTTCTAATTACCACTGACTTTAACAGACAAATGCTTCATCTGCACCTTTGACATGGACTTGCAGACTGGAGCCCGTAGACTCCATCATGGTATTGGTGTGTGGAGTGGTTGCAGTCTATTTGTCTTACCACACACACATATATATATAATTATATCAGTACGGTTCTTAATCTTTGATGTATTACATATCACACCCTTACAAAGACTGGCTTTGGTTTCGCCATATTTCAACCCAATTAATTCTGGAAAATAGGAAAGATTTGAAAATGAAATTTAAAAAATACCCATTATTTGTCAAACATATAAAATTTGTATATACAGTCAAACCTGCTTGAGCGGCCACCTGTATTTAAGGGTCACCTTAATATTCTCCCAAATCATCAATTTTAGTGCATTATGACCTGTATTAAGCAGCCACCTGGCTTAAGCAGCCACTTTTTGTTACTCCCTTGGGTGGCTGCTTAAGACAGGTTTGACTGTATATATATATATATATCCCTCCCCTTCGCCGTGTCCCTGTTCCTCTCTACCTCACTCTTTCTCTCTGTAGTTCTGTCTTTAGCTGTCTGTCTGCCTAACCCTTGACCACGACATTCAGAGGCTATTTCATTGACACAAATGATGTGATTGCAAACAATCCAAACTGATTATCGCTCCCACCATCAGCAATACCTTATTTTGACCTGTTTTATGCTTTTTATCGTTTCGATAAAGACAGCGAACAAACAACATGGCTGTGGAGCAGGATACGCTCATCGTTGGCAGTGATTTATTAGTACACGTCATCTCTACTTTGTCGCAATATCCCTTCGACGCTGCCTTGTGCAGATATTCATATTTGGCCATTTCAATGTTTTGTCGTTAAGATTACATGACGGACGTAAGGTGTATGCTCTAACCACTGATCTAGATTCTACTTCACTGTTGGATGACATAGCTTCGGTAGAAGTTCTAACCCAGAGCTGGATCCTACTTCAGTGTTACATGAAACAGCTCAAACGAATGGCCAAATTACATAGCTAGATCCTACTCCAATCGTAAATGACGTATTTGTAAGATACACGCTCTAACCACTGCGCTAGGACCGCCCCCTATATGGTGTAGTGATAAACGCTTCGGGCTTCAGGCTAGTAGGGTTCGAATCCCAATACTGGCTCCAACACATGCAAAGTGAGTGCTCCGCAAGTCTCAATGAGTGGGTGTACTTCCACTTCACCGACCAGTGTCCAAAACTGGTAACAAAGGCCCTGGTACGTATTGTCCTGTCTGTGGGAAAGTGCAAATGAAAGATCCTTGCTACTTATCAATTCAGAGTAGCGCTTTCCTCTATCCTACTAACACTAACGTCTGTCGTGGACAGGCAGTCGAGGCAGCTGGACTGGGTGACCACGACGGACGTGCTTAAACCTTAATTGGATACAAGTTATAACTAACTAACTAACTAACTAACTAACTAACTAACTAACTAACGTGAGGTGTTCTTTTTAAAAGTAACCATGTTCCTTTTTTTGCATGAAAACTGGTCCCTCTTCTAAACATATTTCGTGTTCCAACCGTGTCTGGTCTCCTTGTATGTTTGAGCATTAAAAGAACACCTCACGTAAAGTAATCGGAAAATAGCCGTTTACTTTTCACAACATTGGAGGAGGGGTTGGGGTTAGTCTATACTCTTTGGACCCGCTCTTTTGGGGATTAATCTTTGTGTACAAATCATTCATAAAATATTAAATCCCTGCGCCTGCCGATTCGCATTTTCATACCAATCATAGGAAAGTTGGTCGTACGCACGCACGAGGGACGACCAATCGCGACAAAACAAACACTTGACATCCTAGCGAGGAAACTGTGTTACGAACATAATGAAAATTAATCACTAATTATTCTTGATCCCCGATCTAAACTGGAACGCGAAAACCATCTGTTCCGAGCAGCGTGGCATATGCCTTTGCAGACTCGCCATTGATAACAAGGTATAACCTGGGATCGGAATCAACTCACCGAGATCGATCAGCCAATATAAAGTCAAACACAACACTGTTTTTAGAACGCTCATCAAAATCATGTTTAATCAAAGCACACGGCACGCGCGGAGCACGAGCAGAGAAAGTCAAAGCACTTCTCGTAATGTCAGTTTTTAGGAAAATCGTTTGTGAAATATGGCACACCAATTGAATAAAATAATAAAAATAAATTAAGACATCTTTTTTTTATAAACAAATTACAGGCTATTTTTCTTCCTGTCAATTCATTTTGATATTTAATTTACGAGATAATTTCCATCAGGCACAAAGCATACTTTACGAATAGATGCCACCCAATAAGGGGCCTACCTTCAACATAAATAACAAAGTGATAATATAATTTACTGTTATATTTTTCTTACAAATTCATAATATATTTAAACATACTATTTATTCTTGTAATAATATTATGTAATAAAAAGTCAATATAAATAATAAATGCACAATGTTCTGAATCAAATTGTCCCACAATGCAACTGTCCTCACAAGAAGAGTTCCGGAAAACGATATCGTATCACACAAAACAATTCAAATTTATTGTCATAGATGATGTCAAAATATTGACTAAAAACAGTAACACCACACAAAAACACAAATAAAATACAAACGATGCTACGGCGATGTCATCTCTGGAACTATATTACACATATAATAGTAGCTAATATAATTATAGTACTCAGATAACAGACGATATTTTATGCAGCAATGACGCCGCGTTTGGCCCAAGCATGTAAGGATTCAACATGCTCCTCTGACAACCCAAAGCAGTCTGGGCGAAGAGAGCGGGGCGGGACAAAAACGCGGAATGAGGATTCTGGTGACTAGAAGGAGACATCAGCCCTATGGGGCTCCCTAGAGACGAGCCCCCGTTCGGGGACAATGGTGACACTTGAGACGCCGGAGAGGGCATAGAAGATCCGTCGTGCAGCTTTCGCATATGTTTCTTGAGATCAAAGTTCCGACAGAATCCCTTCCCACACACGGGACAGGTGAAGGGTTTCTTGTCGTTGTGGGTGTGCATGTGGAACGTCAGGTTGTAGACCTGGTGGAAGGCCTTGTTGCAGATGGAACACTTGTACTGTTTCTCAGTGCTGTGGGTCAGTTTGTGGTTCTTGTAGTTGCCCTTCTGGTGGAAGCCCTTGCCACAGTACTCGCAGATGAAGGGCTTGTATCCCTGGTGTATCCTCATGTGCGTGTTCAGGGTGGAGCTCCGGTTGAACGCCTTTCCGCAAGTGGCACACTGGGAAATAAAAAAAAGGTCAAGATGTAATAATAAACCAAATACGTTACTTTTGTTTATAAGGGTAATAAGTATAAACAGCTAGGTGCAATCTCTGTGAAATAAATTAAAAGCCAAGATGCAATAAACAAAATACGTTACTTTTGTTTATAAGAGTAATAAGTATAAATAGCTAGGTGCAATCTCCGTGAAATAAAAGAAAGCCAAGATGCGATGAACAAAATACGTTACTTTTGTTTATAAGAATAATAAGTATAAATAGCTAGGTGCAACCTCTTTGGGGGAAAAGCCAAGATGCAATAAACATAATTTACGTTACTTTTGTTTATAAGACTATACTAAATATTAGCTATGTTAGACCATCAAGAGTACATGCAACTGTAAAGCGCAAATTCAATTGTCCGTAATCCGTAGTTGGTAAAAATCACTGTCTATAATAATAGCTCGATTACATTCCATTTGTGCGTCAATTTAAGCATGTGTGTCTGTGTATCCGATCACTATACGGACAGCTGACCGATAGGAAATTCCACAAGTTACAAAATCGGCGTACCTTTGGATGTTGAACCTCTGGCTCTACGCGAAGCGCAAAATTTATGACTTCATTGACTTAAGTGTTAACCTTTAAATGGAATCTGAACCATACGTATGCGGACGACGCATTAGGGATTACGTATACGCATATAAATTACGGACAAGTAGAAATTGCGCCTAACCCTTGCAACAAATGATAAAGTTCTATAGCAGTCTGTTTAAGAGATATACTATAGTATGGAAGTAACACACATTCTAAAAGCCAAATATACTTGAATCGAACTTAATCTTTTTAAACATTACTTAAACCACCCACAATAAATGAAATTGGGTAACATTTTCAAAAGCCTTGGTGTCCCTAATCCCGTTTACGGACTTATCTCATATATAGAGAAATTAAAGACATTGAATATGTTGAGAGAATGTCAGATTGATAGTGTAGCAAGTCTTGCACCTGAGTTAGGTGGGGTCTTATTGCTGGTAACTGCTTATTAAATGTTTGTGCTTGATCAGGTCTGACGGTGTTTTCAAAATATTTACGTTTTATTCACAATATATAGCTCTAGCAAGCTTTCTGGTTATTAAAGTTTATTTCATTAAAGACACTCTCCCAAGTTTTAATGCAATCTGTCTGGCTAATAGAGCTTTTATTTCTTAAATTTAACATTTACTTACATTTTATTACTTACAATAGCAATATAATGTATTTATCATGCAGCATTCGTTGATAAAAGTATAAAAATCCTCGCCAAGGCTCGGATTTTATATACTTTTATCAACTCGTACTGATAAATTATGATATCACAAGGCACTTGGGGGGGGGGGGATATCCTCTATATCCAATGCGTTCGCAATAAGATAGCTTACTATAGCCCTTTGATTGTTGCCTACAATAATTTAGTACGATACAAATCATTTAAGACAAAATTACACAACAATGTGGATGACCAGAAACACATAGGATGTACATATATTGGCATTGTAAGCTTTCAAATGTTAGGGAGATACCTTAATACATGTATATGGACGGTATGTGTGGACGGGATATATAGATTACAAAAATAAATCATTTACATGTACCATGTACACAAGTTCTTTTGGAACAAGTGAGCAATAATACACACATTGAACGATGTTAGTTCTTGCTTTTGATTAAGTTAAATAAAACTTGTACATGTATATTTATTTATACTAGCATTATAATTATGTTGTATGTAGTATTTAATAAACATCGGGTTATTTTATGTTAAACGATATACTGGTACGCTGTACATGTATTTATATATATATATATACACGCATTTATAAAAAGTATGCACTACTCGCTATTAGTGCAAAATGTCCCTATGTGTATGCCCAATGTGTTTATAAAAGTGTAGAAGTTTATAGTAATATATACTAGTATCTAAATCATTTCAAAATTGTTTTTTTAGTATCATCTCTAAACCATAACGTAAAAAAATGTAAAAGTTGTTGCAAAACCTTGGTATCGAGGGTTTATGTATATTACTGATACTTTTAGTGCTTATATGTAATTTCTGGTTCACTTAAATTTATAGTAAACTAATACCAGCCGTTTTACATAATTATTATGTATCTCTACTCACAGGCAGAAACACATCAATATCAAAGACGTTTATAGATAATATAGGAGAAGTATTGTTTCGACTTATTAAAATTTTGTACTGTTCAAGGAGAAAATATTTTCTGATGAATTGCTACATGTCAAAACATTAAAACATTTGAGCTAGACAATTGAAAAATTAACATCCTTTACGAAAATTAAGGCAATTAAAAAAAAAAAGACGACCGCATCATGCGATGAGCACGGGTTGAAAAAGTAAAATGGTTTTCAAGATTGAAAGTGAGATTTCTAAAAAAAACATTTCCTACGAGTCATTTGCAAACTATTTTATGCAAACATTATCTTCAGGTAGGCCTATAGTTGGTTAATTTTTTTTACTAAAAGGAACTTTTTTTTTCTTTAAAAAAAAAAGAAGTTATTACTTAATTTTTAAATATAAGAAATATTATAGTCTTAGATATACGTTCTATTAAAATGTCAAAAAAAAACCAACAACCGTTTTTAGCAACTTTAACTAGTATTGATAGATAAACAATGTACAGGTATACCTGTACATGTATTTATTTAATTTAGAGAACAGTTACCTGAACGCAATCTTTTCATAATTTTTCTGACCAATGTTTCTATCATCCATGATTTTGTGAATGTGTTTTTATTAATTTACATTATGGCTTCATATTTAAATATTTTATATACATGTACAGCTACTATATTAAAGACACACTCGCGAGTTTTAAGACCGATGCCACTGTACGTTTGCATTTGATGCTATTTGTAATATAACGTGTTTCTGGCTAATTAGCTTTTCTTATTATTTAAATTAACATATACATGTACATGTACTTACATTTTATTGTTTACAATATCAATATATGTATATCCTGTGTGTTTTTCTGGTCATACAAATTGTTGTAGTAGCTTAATGTGTACCTTTGTCTAAAATAATTTGAATCGTATAGGAATATCTCCAAGGACCATATTAAGCTAATACAAACGCATTGGCTATAGATACATTGATATTGTAAGCAATAAAATGTTAGTAAATGTTAATTTGAACAATAAAAGATGCTCTATTAGCCAGAATTTTTTTACAAATTGCATTAGATAAACGCGTAGAGTGGCATCCGTTTTATAACATGGGGATGTGTCTAAAACATTATATATGGTGGGTATACACAAGCCAAGCTGTTAAATATTATATTATGACAAATCCCTTAAATACTGTATTAAAAATATCCGAGAAGGGGGTTGCGATCCCCATGCCACCCTCCATCATGGCTGGGCCCCTGTAATCAGCTACCGGGACTCAACTTTGGAATGGCAGATATTGCTTCTTTATTAAAGGTTACTTTTCTCAGTTACCATCTTTTGTAGTCGGCTAATGATCGTTATCTGATCAACGGATAGACACGCAATGCGGATAAAGTTCAATTTGTTTCAACTCGACCCGACTGGGGACGGATTGAGTCGCGGAGCGTGTGCACATTCAGAACAAATTTAATGTCCATTTCAGTCGATTTGTTTCGTCACGTGCTTTGCGTGTTACACGCGAGTTTATTCGTCGGAAACACTGGTTAGTGTGGCGACAGATTTCCGTTTTGCATGGGGGTCGGCGACTATAGAGTATGAATTGGCCTTTAGTACGATTATTTGTGGTAATAGCAGAGCTGGTGGTAGTAATAGTAATACTGACGACGACGATGATGATGATGATGACGATTATGATGATGATGATAAATTATTATAGTATTAATTTTTATTGTTTTCCTACTTTTATTAATAGTAGTAGTAGTTGTAGTAGTAGCAGTAGTAGTAGTAGTAGTAGTAGTAGTAGTAGTAGTAGTAGTAGTAGTAGTAGTAGTAGCAGCAGCAGCAGCAGCAG
>JAULBR010097674.1:0-11520 GCA_032355825.1 Melanodrymia aurantiaca
CGTAGGATTCTGTTACGAAGGAATACGACTGCGTTCAGACAATGATAGGACATTCCAGATCATTGAGGATATTAATCAGACTTTTTCACTTTTTGTGTCGTAGCGCTGTCTGATTTCAAACGGGAGCCATAGTCGGCACTGTGTGAACGCCGCATTACCTGTACTGTTCCTTTCTTGAACACTCTGTATGAGAGTGAAAATGTTAAAGTGTGGACAACCATTATGTTAGTTGTGTTGCCAAGTGTTTAGAATCTGATCCTGCAGATAAGACAGTATGGTGTAATGATGGTAGTATAATATTCACTGTCTTCCGCCTATCATGTTCATTTATCTCGTTTCACTAATTACTGGTGAGAATTTGACCTGTATTAGCATGCAGTAGATCAGATCACTGATAACCAGCGTGTACAGTTTAACCTGGTTCTATGTGACGAGTTAAACTGCAATTATTTGAGTTAAACAGTTTGTAAGCTGATCTACATAACACCTGCTTCTTAAAGGCACACTCTCAAGGTTTTTTAACGTTTAAGTTTGATTTCACCATTACTTACAATATCAATATATTTATATACAATTCATTTGCAGTAGCTTAGACCTTTTTCGACAATAATTTAGCATGATGCAAATTATTTTAGACAAAAGTACACATTAAGGTACAACATGTACATGTATAACAATTTGAATGTCCAGAAACACTTGTTGTAAGGCCATTAGTTGAAGACACCCTAAACTTGACATTCACTGTATACATGATAATCATAATGAGGGACAGTAAACAATTAATAGAGGTAGTGGTGAAAAGTAATAATAGATTAATGTCTTGGAAAAGTAAGATAAAATGGACTACATGATTTTTAACAATTACAAAATAATGTTTGTTTTTTCCCTAAATTATTTCTTTTGCATGTTATTTTAAGCAGATTTGAATTGCTTTGTACTGTTATTGTATTGTTTCCCTGGATAATCACCATACTTAGTTAAACGACAATCTGTACTGTTTGATATTTACTGTATTCTTGTTGATTCGTTAAATCCCGATATCCTGGAATGTTCAACATATTGGATATTGAGGCATTGAATACTCGAGCACTGGCTCAGCAAGATCATCGCAGTCGCTCTCTCGCTCGGCAAGACACCATTGCCCGCAGATCAGTTTCATCAATGTTTTTGTTCCGCACTCTCGTCTGTATTAATCTGCCTGAAGGCCATTCTGGCACATTGAAGTCTAATTGAAAAGAATGGATTAAAAGAAGCCAGGTAGAAAAAAAAGAGTCTTCCCGTACTTGTTATCGGTGAGATTTTCTCAATGGCCACAGATAAATGGTTTGCTCAGGGATGTTATAGCCACTCGCATTCAACCTCAAGTCTTGCCATCAATATAACTTTGTACGGACATCTTTCTAGGTTATATTTAAATATTAACTACAAGCATTCTTGCAATGTTTTATACAACTATTTTTCACAACAATCTTTACAAGACGTATTAATTGATATTTTACACAACTGCAGTAACTGCATTCATTAAATTTTGTGATTGACATTTCATCCCCCCCACCCCCTCACTTTTTTCATCAAAAGTCCATGGTATGTATTATCCTGTTTATGGGAGAATATTCCTTTCAGTTAATGGAAATGACTGCAGTCTATGAAGTAGCAAGGGGTCTTCTTGTGATGTGATGCATTTACCACACTCTCAGGTTTTTAGCACTTTCATGTCTCATCCTGTTTCAGATCTCGCTTTTTTTTAATCAACCGACTGTATGAGCAGCACATAATTGTGTTTACTATCTTCGTGAAGCCCTGCAGTCCCTCTCACCTAGGACCTGTGTGGGTACCTCAAGAGAATATCTCTGCCATTCTTTCCCATGCTACAGGAAGAGCTGTGTTACTTGTGTTATATTGATTCAGCATGGCATTTAATCTACAACTGTTATGTAACATGGCCTTTGCAATATCTGCCAATGAATATATTTAGTTTATTATTAGCAGTATCCTGTGTTGTTAAGGCCTCTAAAATAACATAGTTTTTGAATGATTGTTTGTTCATGTGAGAACGCTTCGAACACAATCATGTCTGATGGCTACATTCACTATTTTCTTACCTATCTGCACATTCAACAATGATCATCAAACAAAACTTCATCTCTAATCTAGTGATCAACGACTGAACTATCAAAGGCTGTGGTGTGTGCTATCCTGTCTATGGGAAAGTGCACATCAAATATCCTTTGCTGTTAATCGAAGAAAAGTAACTATGTGGCAGCAGCGGGTTTCCTCTGTGACTTAGTATCAGTATAAATGTGCGTTTGACAGCATCCAATAACTGTTGTTTGATAATCTTGTATTAGCTGCATCGCCAGGCAATAATGTGACCTTAGAGATGTACAAACTACATTGTAATTAGCTGCAGGTTTTGATGAAATATGCATGCTGTATGATTTTAAACATCCAATTTTACATATTATAATGACACATTGACATTTCTGTTGATCTTGATAATCATATAATGTATGCAATTATGTGGATAAACAAGGACAATGTTTTCTCTTCTGTTTATACGCAATTCAATTTGGGTTTAACCTGCTTCATTACATAGTCATGTCACCACGCTTTTTGAAACAAAATGGTGGGATTTGTTTTTTAAAAGTGTATTGAAGTGAAAAGTAATGCAACAACTGTAGCGAGGTAGAGGTTTGCAATGTTGACAGCTGAGGCTAAGCTCTGTGTGCATGGATTCTGTTAGTCACTTGAAGTCGGTCTGTGGGGACAGGTGGAAATGATGAGGTGGAAACATGGAATAATGCAATTTTACACCATTTGTGTACAGAGACGACGCATGCAGAAAGGTGTATTACGACTACACCATGACTACATCTGTAACATCTGTAACACACCAAGCCAACATCAAATATTTAACATTGCCACAACGTAACGCATGCTTCTTTATTTATCTCATCTAATTTACTAATCTATTTTTAATATAGGGTCATGGTTATACACCAGCCACTTGTATACCCATGCTTCTGTGCAAATACGTATATTTAATCATGTTTATACTCTGTTTTCATGCGATAGAACTCTGGTAAAGTTTTGTGGAAATATTGCACAATACACAAAGTAAACAGATTTGGTGAAGAGAATTTGGAATTGTTTGCTAGCACGTAGTAGTAAAGGTTGGTGAATACTCCTGTAAGTGAAAAGACTTCGCAGAGCTTAAAAACAAAGAATTATAACAAACAGTTGAAAATAAGCATTAATGAACGTAATAAAACAATTATAGCTATACGATGTTTTATGGAGCTCAGAAAACAAATGTTAACCTCAGCCTCCAGATTCAGCCTCTGGGTTGGTCTATATTTATTATCTTTGCTTCATAAAACATATTGACTTCACCAGAGTGCCACAACCGGTTAGTACTACACAGGATGTACACAGACCTTGGCATCCATGTGCATCAATTAGCTCTTACATGTAAATAACCGCATCTCTTGCAGGATTGCTATTAGACTTGTCCCTATTGACAATGTAGTTGTAATTCACAACAGGATGTGTTGTGTGTTCATACCACCATGGTTGTAAACCGATGCTCTAGTGCCAGGCCAATGTCATATGAATTACATGTACGTTATGTAACATATGTACCAGTAGTTAACGACTTGACAACAACATACAAATTACATGTAAATTAGGTAAAGTTTGAGAGTCTGATTGTTAAATAGTAATGCTGTAACCGTTAGAGTTAGTTTTGTTTTACTGCCCAAACCTTGGTCTGTTGTTGAAGGAGATTGTTGTGTTTCTACTAACCTCCGATGTCTTCATGTTATTAGTATTTACCGTGTGGTAAAGATATCATGTGGTATTTTAGTATCTTCTTTTCAAGTTTTGCAATTCTCATTACCGGTCTGTTTTTGTCATATTATTACCACATTTTGAAGTGGAAGGTAAATTATTTAAAGTAACCAACAGTTTTATTAATATGATGCGGTAATGGTTTGTGTTTAATTGCTATTGCTTCGTACATATTTCATTTTAAAGTGCTCATTGAGTGGCTTATACAGCTAGTTTCTTGATGGGGAAACTCTCGTTGTATTCAGTGGAGTTCAGCCTCTGTCAATCAAAGACAAAAATGCTGCTCTTTTTTGTTAGGTTAAATTATACGTTAGTAATCATTACAATGCAAGTTCTACAATTTTACAAAGACAACAAAATGGTGGCACTGCAGAGTTTCACTAATTTGTGAGTTGTATGTATATGTAGACCTCAGAACTTCTGTATGCCTGCGAACATCAATTGCATACTTTAGTACCGCTGCTTATCTCTCAATAGAACCATCCAAAATTGTACCAACTCCTATTTCATAGTATCATACACGTATTATAGAGATTTTCCATCTGAAATGTTTTGATGTCAGTTAAAAACAATTAATTCTTTAGCTTTAAATTCTTGTAGACTTTATCAATGACAAAATGAATTCTATAGGTTTTGGTGCACAGCCATATTGTCTTCATCGAAACTATAAAAAACCTAATACGAATAATAAATAGGTGTAGCCAGTTAGTGTTTGTAGCAATATGTTTTTGGATATGAATGTTATGTGTTGGCATGTATATTGAGAGAGTGCTCTGTTGTTTCAGTGATATGGAGTGAATGAGCGCCGTCGTGCAGAATGGATGGAGCCTTCAACTACAGCGGGAGGCAGACGTCTCACCACCGTGCACAGCGGCGTGCACGCATGAAGAACCGAGGAAGTCAAACGTGCAGTTCTTCAGACGAAGAGTTCCACTCGGATGATAACCTTCGACCTTATGAAGAGGTGAAGATCGCTCATCATGACAAGAAGCTGGCAGGGCTAGGTTAGTACATACCACCATCTTTACGCATTCAGTGTTCTACCTTCATGTACCTGTATGCTAGGCTGTTGCTGAATTACGTGTGCCATGGCTTTGTGTAGTTAGTCACTTGTTGTAGGTATCATGTCAGCGTAATGTTTATGCTTGGCAGTCATTATATCATGCACTGGAGGAATACTTTTACAAATTGCTCGCAAAATATTTTTTTGGAATATTTTTCTAATCAAATTGCACAAGTATTGCAGTCATTTTCTTAACAGAATTTTCATTTATAACCTTGTTAATATTAAGCATTGTTTATTGATCTCTGTAAATGTCTCCAGTCTTTATTATTTTTATCCCAATAACATAGTTTCCTATCAGATTCGACTACAAATCATATTCACTGCATTGAGCTAATATTGATAATTAGAGAAGCAGACGTAGAGCAATTAGTTCAGTGGTTAGAGCAATTAGTTCAGTGGTTAGAGCATCCAGCTAGGTGTGTCACGCCTCCTCGGTAGACCACATACTACCATTGTGGGTTTTCTTTAGGGTATATATCATCTTTCTGTGGCAGATTTGAGATTGTTCTCACACTGTGTCTTTCACATCCAATATCCAATTGTTAATTAATCACTGATGATTAATTAATAGCCAATGATTAATTAGTCAATGTACTTAAACGAACAATTTTTTCCCCGTCCTTGTTAACTATATTATGTCGTGCAGTACCTCAGGGAGTCTAACATCATTTATTATTTGTGTCCCAATAAAATATCTCTAGTTGCCTGTTAATCTCTACAGCAAATTCACATCACTGACCTCAAACAGAGATCATCACGGCAGCAGAAATGAATATTCATTTGTTGCAAGTTGCCACCGACCCCGGTTGAGAATGTCTGAGTTGATGGAGTGGCCAGTTTGACTTGTCGCCTAAGCCTGTTGATTGAAAAATTGCCACCGATATTTCTGATATCCTTTTAATAGTAATGCAGAGCTTTTTCATCATGATCCCATCCCACCATCCATCATGTTGCCTGGAGGTGTCCACGAGATGTGGCTAATGCAACAGTTGCAAGGTACATGGTCTGTCAGTGTTCTTTCCACACAATAGTCCCTCGCTAATCCCACCTGTCAATGCAATGTGATCAATCGGTCACTGCACAGAACTTAAACCAATTAAATGTCCACAACTGGGTGAAGAACAAAATTGCAGATAGTGGACTTTTTATTAAATGCAATTGTCACAGACAGAGCTATTTTCTTTTTAATCCAATCCTGGTCATATAAAAATATTCATATTTGTGATGCAAATATATGTGTCTACATGACCAGTAACTCCTCATTCGAAATAGCTTGGAGTTTCTAAAATGTCCCTCGATTAATCATTCAGTAATGTCCATATTACTGAATCATGTTGAGAGTAATCTCCAGTGGCAGATCCAGACAATCTTAAAGAGCCTGGTGGGTGAGGGGAGTGGGTGGAGGGATATGGTGTAAAGTACAGAAAGTTTGAAAAAGGAAACTTGCCACTAATTCGCAGATACTTTCTATAAAGCCGTGAGCTGATCTATTTGTTCTGTCAGGGAAACTCTTTAGAGAACTGCGTTTACTGGAAGCAAATGAGACCTTTAACACCGTAATCCACCGAGAGATGAGAGACACGCAATCAGTTCATGTACTGAAGAAAAACCTGTCACTGACTGAGCTAGATTGTCTATTTACTGAAAACCTACTTCGTCTTACTAAATCAGTTTACACTCCCTTACTTGGACATTTCTAAACTTTGCTGCAAATACACACAAAAAATGCTTCAATCGATGAAAACAATGGATGAAAAATATATTGTCTTCACAAGAAATGCCACCAGAGGCCCTGGGCAAGATATGCTCAACTTTCATGAACATCTAGTATCATCATTGTATTTAGCATAGCAGAGAATGTTGTCACAAGAGAACATTAAAACATGTAACATAAAAAAATCTGCTTGCCGATTGCCCTTTCATGAGTTCTTGCAGATGTGTTCATAAGTTATAAAATGTGTGCAAGGGCTGTAACATTCTGAATAGAACCTAGACTATAAAACTATTACATTTTGTCATTTCTGCTAGAAGTCGAATTGGAATGGTACCATTGAGCATACTATATTATTTTATTATTACAATGATTGACTCAGATGGTACAATGATAGACTCATGTGGTACAATGATACACTCGGATGGCACAATGATACACTCAGATGGTACCCAAACATTTTTTATTTTTATATTTTTATTTTTTTTTAAGATTTTTTTAAAAAGTTTTTATTGTCCCCAGAAACATAGGCAATGAACAGGTTGGGGGCCATGTTCACATCCTTACACATAATAAAATAGAGTTGGAAGGTACAATGATAAACTTAGATGGTACAGAAATAGAGTTGGTAGCTACAATTATAGTTTTATCAGATGGCTTATCAGCTCTATATTAAAATCTCGACCAGTATACAGAGGAAATGAGTCATATTTTTTCTGGAACACAAATAATATGAATGAGTATTTCTTGGATATTTAGTTTCTCCGATCAATTTGTTATTTCAATGTCTTATTAAAGCAGGTTTTCTATTCCTTCCGGTGAGTCCCGCCCGGGTCGAACTAATCAAGTTAAATAACTGAACGGAAGTGCTAATAAGCAACGTGTGAACCACTTTCACTTAAAATTAATTTCCTAGCTATCACATATTTCTATTTACATTTATTGTCTGTCTGTGTGTGTTTGTGTGTGAGGTGATATTGTGAGTACACAATGAGTAATTGAATGTCTATCATTGATTGTGCAGTGAATTAAGCCAGGAAATTCCATCTCATATGTACGTGATATTCACATTGAATTGTAAACACCAATCATAATCATTTCCATTTCCAATATATCGGAGTAAGCTTGTGCTTTATTTACCAGTGATGATTGCAGTCTGATGTAGCTCAGTGGTTAGGGCATCTGCCCCACTCAGTGAGGAGTTTGAAGTTCAAAGATCAATCTTCATCAGTGTACACATTAAAACCAATGTTTTTCTTCTCAGACCATGTGTTAAAATCACAGAGCATATGACATCCACTAACCAATGTGTTCTTGTGGTGACATTAAACAATCTAATTGTGCCTCAAGTGATCATTAAAGATTTGTATTAGCAACTAACTTTATTTGGTAAATGAAAGAATTACCCAGACAACAATAAGACTGTGTGTTTTAGAATTGTTGCAATGGAAAATGAAAGAAGCACCCAGACAACAATAAGACTGTGTGTTTTAGAATTGTGCAATGGTAATTTATGAAAGAAGCACGCAGACAACAATAAGATTGTGTGTGTTTTAGAATTGTGCAATGGTAATGTATGAAAGAAGCACGCAGACAACAATAAGACTGTGTGTGTTTTAGAATTGTTGCAATGGTAATGTATGAAAGAAGCACGCAGACAACAATAAGACTGTGTGTTTTAGAATTGTGCAATGCGAGCGTCTCTCACTGCTGGTATGCATGGTAAATGTGACATATTCCCCAGACAGTTGCAGGATGCAGTTAATTTTCTTATGCAGATGTTACATATCTAAAGGGTAAATGATAACTGTGACTTGGGACCAGTTCTAATATCTCACACGTGATTGGGGGCAGTTCGACTAGTATCTGTGGGCATTGTCAGATAACAACGGTGATCTATTTTCTGTAGACAACACAAAGAATCTTGCACCAGGTGGTAGTCTTCTACCTACATGATTCTTTGTCTGGATAAAGTTCAGAATACAATGATCTTTTGATACTCTTCTGACTTGCAATGGTATGAGTACATTTCTTGCCAAAAACAATGGCTTCTGCCTCAAACAATAAATACACTCGACTACAAACTGGCATCTGTTTACTTCAGATGAGTGAATAAAGCAGGAGCGATATCTCGATCACTTGTTAAAGTGTCGTGCTGTGGTGCATAAGGTTGAAGGATCGATCCTTATCATTGGACTCGTTGGTTTTCACATTCCAGTCAGCGGTGCAGTACACAGTAACTCTTTGCTTTGTATTAAAGAGAATCACTCAGCATTTTGGTACGAAATTTATGATCACGTGACAACAAATAAAGCGAGTTCTACAAAAATACACTTACATATAAAGAAAATCTACGTACATTTATTATGAGATTATAAACAACAGAAATTTCAGAATGTCATTAAATTGCTTGGTGTATGACGTACAAATTGATTACTAAAATATGGACCTAAATAGTTAGGACACTTCTAATAACACTGCTACTGACTTGAGATGCTGCAGAGCAAAAACATTTAGCACCAAACTTAGTCTTTAAATGAACAGTAGGAAGTCTGTCCTAGCTGGACTGTATGGAGTCTAGATTCAAAACCTTTTCAGTCAATCTTCACTGACTTTTTAATGGAAAATCTATAAAGATTAATTTTATTGCCAGCCATTCCCACACTGGAACTTAATTATGGATGTTCAACCATCTGCATTTTCTCAAGTTATTCCTAAATACTTTTAAAAAGAATTATTGGGTTTCCTCACAACTGTAGTCACCTTGTAGTCAACTTCTTGTGTCAGTTTTGTAACCTACCATGACATGTTGAATTGTCCCTGGATTTGAAGTAGATAGATTTTCTGCCAGGCACATTTTCTGCACTAATCATCTGTCATGTGGTAGGTCTGGATACTGTTCATAAGGAATCACTGGGATTAATGTCTTGAAGAGTTAGAGTAATTCTGTTTTCTTGCCCAACCTTGCTAGTTTCCTTCAGCCATAGTACATGTCCAGACACTAATATGATTGGACAAATTTGATAAACGCAGTCTTAAGTTAGCAAGTAGTCCATTCTTTCACTTGTACATCATGTCTATTGGTTAAGACAGACGTGTCTTTCTAGACATGTCTTTATTTCGCAGGCCCGTAAGAATATGGTATGGCATTAATTTGATTGCATACAATATGTAGCATTGTTTTACACTCTATTAACTGTATTGTATGTACAGTAGTTGTGTGCCTGTTAAACTCAAAATATTAAAACTAAGACAACAAACCAAGTTAAGGAGCATTATTGATGTTTGATCATCGTCTTGGGCAACATTCATGTTTTTCTCATTCCAACCAATAGTGTGTTTGACATCCATCTCTTGTGGTGTCTTTAAACAAACAAACAAACAAATGTAATTTTCGTGATAAGAATGTTTAAAACTCCAGTGTCATGACAAAGTGATGTTTAATGGATTTTTGCAAATGTTGCTTACTCTTCTACAAACTGTAACTGTGTTAGGAAATGTAATGCGAGCTCAATTGTTGTCTCTATGGAAACTAAAATAATAGCTGGATTACAATAAACTGTATGGTAATCTCGCTGTTATTGATCGCTCGTATTGTATATCCATGCTTCAAGTGTTTTGTGTCATGCTTTGCTTGTCGCTTTATCTGTACTCAATTATTGTCTAGAATATTTCATAATTTTACATTTTCTTTACAATTACTAATTTAATGATTATTTCACTGCATTCTATTGTGTTTGCTTTCCATTCTATTGTGTTTGTGTAATTAATATGAAATTGACATGGAGAACTATAGAAAGATAGTAAGTAACCTCATACATGTAGGTGGCAGGAGTTTGCAAACATTGAAGCAACAATTAACATTATGTCATAGCCAGAGTAGTGATGACACCTTGTTCATGAAAGATGTGCTTATCCTGCCCTACTGGTGGCATGCATCATAAGCACTGCCAATTTGATTTGTCTGGTCTTTTCTTCGAAACTTGCATCAGACATCATCTGTATCAGTGATACATCATGTCATGAAATGTCAATATATGTTCATTCATTCAAGGCATTAAGATCAGCCAAGTCCGTAATTGACCAATTTCTGCTGTCAAATTCAAACTAATTGTTCTATGATGTTTTCCGAGAGCTTGTATTAAAAGTACAGGGGTCGAAATTTAAATTGTACCACTATCCCAAAGGAATAGAGAATTTCAAAAATCACTATTCGGTCTGAACATTTAGTATCCCTTAAAAAATACATTATATTAATACTTTGGTGCATAAAACAACAGCTTTATTAAAGCTGTCTTCTTTGCATTCACTGGTTCATTAAAGCTGGTAACAGCACAGAAGAAAAGATGGTTTGTTGAGTACAACTAATACAGCTCCCGAATGAAGGAACAAGCATCTATTTAGAAGGAATAATCAGATGGGTATCATTATTCCATGTTTTATTTCCATTTTCATAACGGAATAGGGCAAAATGTAGTTTACTATTCCGTTTTGAAAATCACTATTCTTGGAATAGCGGAATAGTGTATATTTCGACCCCTGCCATCATACTCGACAGCCCACCAATCATCAATTGAAGCCTCCATCAGTTGCTTGATAAAATTTTAATAAAAGTTTCTTCACCGTTTCTTGTTCCAAAAGCTTGAGCTGACAACATTGGCTGATATCAGGAAGTACGGAGCATTGTTGGAGTAAATAACATGAATATTCATGATTATTGGTGCCAAAATCTAGGGATAATTAGCCAAACCACCTTTTGTTTTAAAGATATGTAGAAAGATTTCAATAAAACCTAGTTATAGCTCACTGACTAAAACGTGACTGACGTTACAGCTCTTGTTTTCCTGTGAGTGACGTTACATGTGAGTGACGTTACCAATTTCATTTAGCTCTC
>JAULBR010097685.1:0-11520 GCA_032355825.1 Melanodrymia aurantiaca
TCCCCACTCTGTATTGCCGATTACTTTTAGAATATTAAGGGCTTTCAGGCCCTTCTTTTTAACATATCTTAAATGAGCTACAAAAGGTAATTTATTGTCAAAAATGACACCCAGAAACTTGGTCTCCTCCACAACTGGAATTGGATTGTTATCCAAGAACAGTTGTGGGTCTAAATTGCATACAGTTTTGGATTCTAAAAATCGAAAACCATCGCCAGTTGCCCATTGCTGAAGTTTATTCAACCAAAGCTGCAACTGACATTCAATGATGTTCATATTTGAAGATCTGTAGTAAATTTGGAAATCAACCACATATAACGAGCCATCAACACCAGGTTTTAAACACTGGGTGATGCTGTTAATTTTAACTAAAAACAAGGTAGCCGACAACATGCTACCTTGCGGTACACCCATTTCTTGAGTGTGAGAATCAGAAAAACTTGACCCCACCCTCACTTTAAATGTTCTATCTGTCAAGAACTGACTTATAAAATCTGGAAGTCGGCCTCTAAGGCCTATGCCATAGAGGTAGTTTAAGATATACCGTACTTCCATGTAGTATCATAAGCTTTCTCCATATAAAAAGACACAGAAACTAAATTTTGATTATGGATGAAAGCTTCCCTGGCAAACGTTTCAAATCTAACAAGATGATCAACGGTGCCTCACTTGGACTTGAATCCACAGTGCACGTTAGTGAGCAATTTGTGTGATTCCAGATACCAAACGAGTCGGCGATTGATCATTCGTTCCATGATTTTGCATATGCAACTAGTAAGAGCAATAGGACAATAGCTAGAAGGATTAGTTGGATCCTTACCAGGTTTTGGAATAGGAATTATGATGGTTTTCCTCCAATCGGGAGGAAAGTCACCAGAAGACCAAATTTGATTAAATATATTTAAAAGAATCAGTAATGATGTTTCAGGCAGGTGTTTTAGCAACTGGTAATGAATATCATCTGGTCCTGCCGAAGTATCATGGGCTCTACGTAGAGCATCCTGCACATCCTCAATAGAGAAAGGCTTGTTCCTTTTAAATAATATAAAGTAAAGTTTGTTATATTTAACGACGCTACTAGAAACATTATCAGCGGTTATTGGAAGTCAGACTCATGGTTATATTGACATATGGTCACAGAGGAAACCCGCTGCCGTCACATAGGCTACTCTTCCACGAATGACAGCAATTGGTCTTTTATGTGCTCGTTTCCATAGACAGGATAGCACACACAACGGAATTTGATAAACCAGACGTGTTTCACTGGCTGGAACGGAAAACAGCCCATAAAAAATGTTTTTCGCTGTGGAGGATCGATCTCTCGATCCATCCAGCCAAAGGTGGACATTCTACCTCTGGACTATGTCTCGCTCTCTTTTAAATAATATAACACATTTTACATATGCAAACCACAAATACCACGTAATAATGTGTACAGACTACATGCTGAAAATATTAAAATTATACATTGCTGATATTAAGGATGTTTACTCAAAAATTTTTAATTGAAGTGAGTTATACGAAACTGAGGTTTATGTTAGAAGAAGAGATAACACTGTCCTTGCTTATCTAGATAATTGCATACATATATTCATGATTGTAAACATCAACAAAAATGTCAAGATGTAATTATATTACGCACAATCGCTTGTTAGACGTTATACGAATATCTTCACAAACTACGGAGCTGAAAAGTTATAAACAGTTTTAAGGTGCATCCTTTATTTGGAGGCGCAACAGAGCAAAAACGTTTGGAGTCAAAATCGTTGCCATTATGTTACGCACAATCGCTTGTTACACGTTATACGAATGCCTCCACAAAATACGGAGCTGAAAAGTTTGAAACCGTTTTAAGGTGAATCCTTTGTGTGGAGGCGAAACAGAGCACACAGTTAATAACGTTTGAAGTCAAAATCGGTGAGTGATGCAGTTTAATGTGACAACTGAGAAAGATCGGTTTACAAAACCGGGCTACATGTATATATGATGGACGTTACTGCTGTGTGCAGTTGACAGGTTCGATAGGCTAAACAAAGACGACAACGTTCTAGCTGGTCATTCACCTACAATGCACAAAGTGTGTCAACTAGCATCGTGTCTTTGACAAACCTAATAATAATTATATACGATGATGCTAATTTCAATCCGGTTGAAGTCACTGATTCGAATTAAACAGTTAGGGATGCCACAATAGCACGTTGAACATAGAATGAGCGGTAACAATAGGCCAATTATTATCAAAATTATTATTGTACAATATTTCTAGAATGCGAGAGAACAGATTATTTCTGACAGTAGACATGTACAAACTACTATTCTAAAAATGAGGACAACATTCAACCCCTGCAATTAACTGCGGAAATCGACTTTTGGATTTGTAAAAACGTTAAAAAGAATATCAATAAAAATGTTTTTTCATTGTTTTCTTCTCCGGAATTGTTAACCCCAAATAAATTGTATCCAAGTCTCAAATGTTTGAAAATAACACATAGCATTAAACTATTCACCAATCTGTCTTTGTACACTAAAATAAGCTTGATTGACAATTGAAAAACATGTTACCAGCAACATTGCCGTAGATAATGCCATAGACACTATTTTTATCTACTGCATTGTTGTTGCCGTGGAGATTTTCTTATGCTGGAAAGGTTGCCATAAAATGCTGTATTGGCCAGAAATAATGTTACAAATAGCATTAGATTCGTAAGTTCGATGACACGCGTCTTAAAGTCGCGGATCTGGCCTTTTAACTGTTGAATTTCTCATTTCCACACGTTTCTCAATATTTAGCAAGCCCCACATTTTCCCGTATGTATACATGATTACATCTCTACTCACCCAATCTTCTATTTTGTAATACACGCAATGTAATCAAAACACTATTTTCGGCTTAATGAATATTTCCAATATTGAAATTAATCAACTGACAGCACGTTACACTTCACGGCAACCATTGTAACTCGATTTCATTAAAAGGCGACAGTGTTTTTAAAAAAAGCAGCTGATATGAGACGAACATATAAAACATATCAAAAACGGTGTGAACGAAGACTTTTTATTTGATGAAAAGAAGTAGGTGAATTAATGAAAATGTGTAAACGCAAGAGCGGATTTATTAATAATGATTTTTTTTAACAATAATTGTACGAGAAAAAATAATGTTTACGTGGCTTTAAAGGCAGAATCCCTAGTTTTTAGACGAGCTCTGAGATTGTGCCCAATACAGCGTGTATTAACACTCTGCATGACACATACACGTTAACTTACTATATATATACATATACATATACATATACATATACATATACATATACATATACATATACATATACATATACATTTAATGCAAGATGTCACAAATAACAAAACTAATTATAATTAGTTATTACATTTATTTAATAACAAACATTACATTTGAGTGGAAAATTACGGCCACAGCCAGGAACCTGGGAGACTGAACTGACCGCCTATGCAAAACATTTCCTGGCTTGTCAGTGCCTCCCTGGCAACAGAGATGGCCAATGCCCTATGTGTAACACAAAGTGACAAGAAGCAGGGTCCTCCTATATGCCCTTATTACACCTGCCCCTCTGGTAACGACGCGAGGTGGCAACCAACTCCCAAAGGGAAACCAATGTAACATCTGGTAACATCCCGAGTGAATCCGGGTGTTTCCGGTGCATTACTGTACGTCTGGAGCCCACATTCCGGCTGGTGTGACTGTCGCTGTGGCACGCATACTGTAATGGATGTTCTTCTCCTTGTTTTCAGACAGAGAACTAAGATGATCGTTATTGTTTGACTTACGAGATAATACTCAGATGATGGAGGACATGTTGGAATCATTGCTATCAACTGAGTACCCCAACTCGCCTTCAGCACGATGTTAGAACTCCAGAAATGTATTTAGACAAATAAAAAATAAAAAAGTCACATAAAAAATTAATGTCAAGAAATAGAAACCAATTACAAACCTGTACACCTTATTCGACTATAATTATATCTCTATTTAGCTAGTACATAATTTTATTGTCAATGTTTCAATAGAAAAATGAATTGGATGCAGTTGGAAATCAAATCTGCATTGTGATATCATTTCATCTTTACAAGATTGTTACATTTAAACACAATATATATCTAGTGATATTTATTTTAGCTTTGACTTTTTTCCCCATTTCATTTTTTCTTTTGACTTTTTGGCATTACATTTTCCCTTAATTTCTTTTTTACAGCTTTTCCTTTGTCATCTTTCCCGCACACCAACACAGCGAGTTCACAATTACACATAAGATACTTTGCAACAAATTATTTCTTACTTATTAGCCACCCATTAAAGAAAGAAACGAAAAAAAAGACATGGATTCCGAAAACGATTCTGCCTGCATAATTATAATTATGTAGATTCGCCGAGAAGCAGCCAGGTAAAGATATCATCTAAGGTGTACCTGTTTGTGTAGTACAGTGATGAAACAGCCAGGTAAATATACCATCTGATGTGTACCTATGTGTGTAGTACCGTGATGAAACAGCCAGGTAAAGATATAACCTGTGGTATACCTGAGTGTAGTACAGTGATGAAACAGCCAGGTAAATATACCATCTGAGGTGAACCTGTATGTGTAGTACAGTGATGAAACAGAAGCAATCGACTGGAGAGTTGTCTCGCATGCAAGACGTGATTTCCCACGAGAGTGTGCTCTTTCTGCGGCCCAGACGGCTATTCCCATTAGACATGGTGTTCGAGCCACAACAGACCTGTAGACACTTGATAGGTCAGTTGCGTTGTCGGTCGCAGAGATCAGTCGGCTTAAACACCTCGATTACTCATACCTTTTAAATTGTCACAACTCTGTTAGCTAGTCAAAATAGAGACATATCGTGCAAAACTGATCTGCCTAATCCAGCGGAAAAACATTAGCTTTTATCTGTAGTACAGCTCTCGATTCCACAGCCTCTTACATACTTAATTGGGGGGATTTAGCCAACAAAAGCCGAGTATGTTCTGGGTCTTTAATTTAGAGAAACAAATTTCTTCTAAAAAGGCATAGGAAACAAAGAAAAGAATGTCTTTGACGGATAAATCATCAGTTAAAAAATTCGCAAAGGTAAACCAGAGTTACGTTCCATGTCATGACGTCACAATGGCTGGCGACACCAGGTGAAAAAGCCTTTGATTTGATATTTCCAATTACCTGTTGGAGGTCTAGTCTCGAGTTACACAGGTGCCAATTCAGTGCCCGTTCACTGGCGAGCAGGCAATAACTGTACCTGACTTCGTGTCATAATAATGCGGGTGGGACGACAATTTCGACAACTTTGGTGTTTAAGTGAAACTGGTAATCATTACCGTGGTAATAGAAAATTGCCCAGTGAAACACTGATACGATAAACATGCCTAATTAGAGGCTATGTCACGCAGTTCAGAAAGACTTACAACATTGTAAAAGTCATGGGGAGTAGCTTATAAGCAATACTAAAACAGTTGTATATGTAACTTTTTTCTTAGGTACTTAAATTTCTCAACATGTCTAATTTTGAATTTCTTATATAATGTGATTATAGTTTCGTGATACTTAATAATATATTGGTGTTTAACGACCCACACAGCACAAAAAAAGATATCGGCTATTGGGTTTCAATATAATGGTGTAAACGAACACAAATCAGAGTATATAGCTTATATATAAATCGTATATAGTAAAGTCTACACGTAATAGTGTATAATTATGATGGCTATGTTGCAGTACATAAAATATATCACAGATTTTAGTTTTAAAACTTGCCAAAATAAAAGGTTTATCTAAGAAACTTTAAAACCAGTTGTTGGTGATTTCTACTACACATCTGCGCCCAAATAATGTTATATCTACTTAATAAGTAGGTACTCAATATTGATCTCACTGGAAGTTTGATTTATTTGAGGATTACGTCCAAGTCTACATTGAATGCACACGATGTATTTTATAATTGAGTAATATATTTTTTACATTTCACACCGTAGAAGAACTTGTTGTCCATAGAATCGCTACTTCTTATATTTATGCATTACTTTCGTCTATTATAACGAATAAATATTATTAAAACTATAAATAGCATAACTAGATTAAACCGGGCCAAGACATTCTTTATACCTAAATTATGTGTAAGTGTCTGTGCACACAGTGCAGTGACCCTAATATCATTTACTTTTAATCCACATATCAATGACCAGGAAGACATAATTATATACATGTACATGTATACCCTTAAAGATATTATCTAAAACACTATGCACTTTGATCGCACATCTTGGATATTAAAAAAAAAACGAAATAAATTTTAGTTAAGTATTAAAAAAGAATAATATATTGTTTACGTTTATCAACGTGCTAAACAGAAACTGATCAACGATATCTCCTGCAAAAGCCTCTAATGGATGATAAACACATAATATAATATTATTCAAGATTATAATTTTGTGTATAATATCCTCGAATGATGGCTTAATATAGTATTTGGCCTTTTGTCTACAATAATTTTGTACGAGACGAATTATTTTAGGCACATTAAGCTATTACTGTGGAACAATTTTTATGACACAAATCACATTGAATAACACATTTATTGATATTGTAAGCAATAAGATATTAATGTTAATGATAAAAAAATCCATTAGCCAGTTATATGATACAAATAGTTTTTGTTCACAAGCACGGTGGCATTCGTCTTAAAACTAGACATTGTGGCTTTAAAAGTTTATGGTTGAAAATATATTTCTTGGCGGTTGGACTCTCCTGTTATCTAATGCCATTAAACGTCTATTGTATTTCCTTCCAGCATATTTCTATATACAGTGTATCAATCAATATATTTTTTGTTAGAGCATGTACACTATGCCGTTCTAAACATATACCTAGTAGTTAAAAGAAATACCCTATTATGATTGTTTTTGTTAGAGCATACACTATACAGTTCTAAACATTATACTTGGTAGCTAAAATAAATACCCTTATATGATTGTTTTGTTAGAGCATACACTATGCAGTTCTAAACATTATACTTGGTAGCTAAAAGAAATACCCTTATATGATTGTTTTTGTTAGAGCATACACTATGCAGTTCTAAACATAGTAGTTAAAAGAAATTGTTTTTGTTAGAGCATACACTATGCAGTTCTAAGCATATACCTAGTAGTTACAAGAAATAAATCTATATGATTGTATCTCCTGTTATTGTGATTTTTTTCTGTACTCTTCTGGCAGCGAGTTAACCTACGAGCATTTAAAATCCAAGGTTTCAATTGATTTTCCTCTGCTAACAATCAATTATGCAAGAAGTAATCTACATTCTTACCCAGTATCACGACCACATAGTTCGTTATTTCACTTTGATTAAAATAAAAAATACGAGTAACGAACGCATCTAAAACATTAATCAACTTCGAATGCAAGGCTACTGTGTTCCGCAATGTCCGTATCTTATATGTTTTCGGGAGCGGGACGTACATAGTCTAGAGGTAGAATGTCTGCCTGCGACGGGATGGGTCGAGCGATCGATCCTCCACAGCGCAAAACATGTTATGGGCTATTTTCCGTCCCAGCCAGTGGTACACGACTGGTTTATGAAATTCCGTTGTGTGTGCTATCCTGTCTATGGGATAGTGCATATAAAAAGACCCGTTGCAGTTTTTCGGTAAGAGTAGCCCACGAAGCGGCGACAGCGGGTTTCTTCTGTAACCATGTGTCAATATAACCATGCGTCTGACGTCCAATAACCGCTGCTTTATAATCGATGTACATGTATTTCTAGTGGCGTCGTTTACGTTAAATATAACAAACTTTACTTTTTACTTATATGTTTTCTTTCTATACTAAACAGTAAACAACTCGTCCGTATCACATGTGTTTCCCTCTTTAAATTAACTGATGAGTGCGCCCGGATTTAGGTGTTTGTAAATCTTAATGCAAAATGCTTACAAGATGAAATATGTAATACCCCGACAATGATGTGCTCAGATGGCTTCGTTCTAAATGTCAGGACAGATACAGCATTCCAGGCATGTTTCGGCTATGTAATCCGGGCTCCGCGGCAGATTATCTGTTCGTACAATGTAATGACACCCGATACTTAACGAGATAACTTACCAACGAGACTAACGCCAATACATATCTATTGTTGTTGTTGAACGGAAAATGTGTTCTCTTTTTAAAGTTGTTTGTGGAAATACGGTTTGCCCTTTCGGGTGACCCAACCATATAATCCGCGCTTTCTTCAGGCATGATAGATAGATAGATGTCGCCAACAGCTAATTTTAAAGCGGTGCCGCTAACTTGGCAGTTTTACTACAATATTAATTATGTTGAGAAATACTTTTTATGAAAACATTAAGTTTTGTTTGTTTAGCGACATCTCTGGAAAGCACTGATTATTAATCAGCGGTCATTTGATGTCAAGCGCAGTGTTATATCGACACTTGGTTACAGAGGAAACTCGCTGCAATATGCGAAACGTACCTAATTAGCATAAATACAAGATGGCGACTGTAGTATGGAAGAGACGTCAACGGTTATAATAATTAGACCCATAAATCTATTACGAACACACAAAAAAGTGACCCCAAAGAATTCATATTATTACATCATCATGATTCGACGTTACTGTAACGTCATAGCGGTAAAACGACGCCGTAGCGTGATATAATCATTCATATCTCACTAGACTAGTCTGGTCGTTTGTTTCATCCTGGTCCAAACTGATACAGAAACTATTCTATTATTAGAAGCGCATCAAATCCAAATCTGCAAAAAAAATGTTTGGAATTATAGCTATTTTTTATTTACATAAATTATTATATGCCACAGCCAACACTGTACTTTGGCCCAAATTTCATTTTTCCTGTTTTGTATTTTTAGTGGTAATTATTCATCGCAAGCATGTTTTTTGGAAACAGTTAAAGATTACAACGTCCAGATAATGGTCAAGAGTACAGTACCCAGCTTCATGATTCAATGGATGTGGTTTTTATAATTCTAATAAGTATGTCCAATATAGATTAATGGACATGCTATGCAGTTTATGACTCGTTAGAATGTCGTTCCTTTCATTACAATACATGTAATTATTGAAAGACGCCATTGATTGTTTGTGGATATGGTGTATATTGTATATTATTGTATATAATTATTGTACATGTATAATTATATACATGTATATTTGCATACTTTAGTATGTGTGTATACAGTGTATTTGTATGTATTATTATGTATCCTTCTTATGACGTTGCCCAACTGTCTGAGTGCAAATAAATTCTGTTCTGTTCTGTGTCTTATCTCTGAGAATACTGTGCTTCTTCTCTCACAAGTCTTCTACTTAGTGCTTGTGCACCAGACGAGACCGGCATAAATCAAAAACGGCCTTACGAAGAATCGAACCTTGCATCACTGAACTGAGATACGAGCCTGCCATTAAACAACAACAACTTTGACACCTGGCTCCCCCTTGGGGGTAATTGGTGGCACGAAAAGACAGCGTTGTCGCGGTCTACATTTCATTAGTATTGTTATAGACCTGCGGATTGATCTTTTGTTTCAGGCGTACAAGCTGTGGTAAGCAATGCGACGTACCCGTTTACCCTGTGTCATGCAGAGGTCTATCTGTTGATCAGCCGCACTGCTCATGCTGGTGCACGGCGCGCTGTGATCCGAGCTGGACGGGGGTCATACCGTCATAGATAACATTATCTTGAACAGTATTTCCAACTTCTCTTTGACAACTTCATAGCAAAGCCACCAGTTGTCTCTTTTAACACGAATCATCAGATTGGCTTATTTACCAGATACTGTAGCCAACCCAGCTGAACGTATTATCTCGTTATGAAGCAGCCCATGCACCCGATTCGTTACACGAGCTGTCACTTATTTTAATCAACATAACGGAGCATGTGATTTAATTTTGCGGTCACTTCTTGACTTTGTTATGTCAAATATGTGCACGATTTGTCTGATAAACATTATGATTACGATAACGTACATATTTGTTTATTATTATGGATTATACTGAGATATGTACGTGAGAAAATGGGTTTGAATGACTATGTTATAATTAATTTTTGAGGATGGGGTTGTAAGTAAATAGGAATATCTCAGTCATCATCAAATTGAAATATTGTTTTAAACTAAACAAAACCAAAACAAATAGGGCATGGTGTGGGCGTGAAATGCAAACACGGACATATTTGAGTTTACTTTCACAAACCTAAATATCGCAATTTATACAGAGAAAAAAACATAGTATTATTTATTTATTCACATATCATACCCTGCCATGTTGTCTTCTTACCCGGTTGGTTTGTACCCGTTCCAACCATGGATCCACGTCAAACGCATACAAGGAGGCGGTATGTTACGGAAAATGCATATACAAATATCCCTTATACTGCTAATCGCAAACGACTATCACATATGGCGGTCATTGGCTTATTCTGACAAAATGTGTTGAATTATCGTGCACTTCACATCCAGTAGTCGATGATTACTTTACTTGATGTGCTCTACTTTATGTGAGTTTATAGGATCAATCCTTTTCAGCGGATCCATTGGATTAATTTCGATTCCAACCAGCGATCCACGACTGATGTAAAAAAAAGTTTATTTTATTTAACGACGCCACTAGAAACCCATCGATTATAAATCACCGGTTATTGGACGTCAGACGTATGGTTAATATTGTAATATTTGGAAACTAAAAGTAAACACTGACAAAACTAAAGTACTAATTTTTAACGGAAACACCAACGACTATAAGAAAACGTTTAAGCTTGGAAATAAAACTATTGAAAATGTTAAAGAATACAAATACCTTGGCCTGACACTGACAAAACTAAATAAATTCAACATAACCAAAAAACTTTTAACACAGCGAGCTACAAAAGCCATGTATTACATATTGTCTAAATCTAAAGAAAACAATCTCTCAATTGAATGTAAATTAAAATTATTTGACGCTATGGTAACCCCAATTTTATTATATGGTTGTGAAATATGGGGACACGAAAACACCGAAATAATCGAAACAATACACCTAAATTTCATGAGACGCATCCTACCTTTAAAAAAGAGCACACCTTTGTTCATGCTATATGGTGAGCTCGGAAGGCAACCACTTAAATTTATAATACAACAAAGAATAATAAGCTTCTGGGCCCGGATTGTAACGGGAAAGCAAACAAAGATTACATTCTTACTGCACGAGTTAATGTTACGTAACCACTTTCTATATGACCATAGTTATAAATGGATAAATAACATAAAATCTATATTCGATCAACTTGGTATGTCAGACACATGGATGTACCGCAACTTCCAGTCGATTAAAATATTAACGGAACAAGTTAAAATAAGACAGCACGACCAGTACATACAAAACTGGAATAGCGATAAAGATAAATCTTCAAAAGGAAAATCCTATAACATTTTTAAAGAACATCTTATCTTCGAACAATATTTCAATATCTTACCTCAACATATTTGGACTAAACTTATT
>JAULBR010097696.1:0-11517 GCA_032355825.1 Melanodrymia aurantiaca
AATAGTGGCCGCTGGCCGCGTTGGACAGGTGGCCGTTCTATAGAAGTAAAATAAAGAAGGAAGTGCGTTCGGGGGGTTTCAGAGTGGCCGTTATGAGCAGGTGGCCGTTCTGAGAAGGTGCCCGTTAGATCAAGTTCGACTGTAGTTGGTTTTTTAAATCTATTTGGATTTTAAGTATATCATAACTCCTTTGACTATATTAGTGCTAAATAAAACTAGCCAAAACAATATTATGATTATCACTTTAATAATTATTATCTAGTGGCGTCGTTAAATAAAACAAACTTTACTTTTTTAATAATTATTATTTCTTCTTTCAAAGATAATGATCTAAAAATACACTTCCATTACTCTGCTTTTATGATGCTACAGCTAATGTATGATTTATATAATTACCTGACTATCAAGGTTTCTAATCTTAAAGTTGAAAGATCAGTCTTAATTTACTACCCTGTTTAAAAGAACAAAAACAATGTTTGTACACTGTAGTTTTTGTTTACATATGTATTACATCGAATGATTGTGAGTTGACCACTTTAAGTTGGGCTGCAGCTTGATGATGCATGTTGACATATTTTTATAAAGCTGGTCATCTAGGTGACAAATTCAGAAAGTTCTGTCAAATGATAACACTATTGTATGTTGGTAATATGCTTACGTGGATTTTCTTTTCTTTTTGTAGGCTGTTCAGGACAATGAACAGCATTCAGTATCATACACATTATCTCGTAACAAGGCTGTGATAGTAGAATACAAACAGGATGAAGACACTGACATGTTTCAGGTAAGATGGAATAAAATAAATAATAAATAAAGTTTATTTAATGACACCACTGAAACACATTGATTATTAGTCAGCAGTTATTGAATGTGAAGAGCACAGTTAAATCTACACTTGTTCACAGAGGAAATCCACTGCCACCACTTACACTACTCTTAGTCTTACTGAATAACAGCAAGGAATCTTTACGTTTACTTTCTCACAGACAGGATAGCACACATGGTCTTTGATTGACCTGGTTGGAACAGGAAATCACTCACCTAATCACACACATAAATGTGGGTTTTTTTTATCAAATTAATTTGAATTTGGGGAAAATCTGTAAATATTTTGTAATTTTGTTTGACAATAACAATAATCCATATCAACAAACATTTTGTAAATATATCTGTTATTTATAAAGAATTGTTATAAATTCTACTGTTTATTGTTATAGTAGCTTCAACAATCTTTTTGGTAAAAATGCCATCATTGAGTTGCATATAAGATGTAACTTGTGTGATACATAAATAATTTAAATTATAATATTAATACATGTACACATGATTTACGCTTCTTTTTCTTTTTTTCTTGTAGATTGGCCGTTCATCTGAAAATCCCATTGACTTTGTTGTCATGGATACCATTCCTGGTTACTTGCGGACTACAAGTGAAAATGTGACACAAAGCACAATTTCACGGTTTGCTTGTCGAATTATTATTGACAGAAATCCACCATACACCTCTAAAATCTTTGCAGCAGGCTTTGACTCGGGGAAGAACATATTTCTGGGAGTGAGTGTGATTAATACTGTCATTGAACTCTTCATCTTTATGCATGTTATAGAATATGTCCATCATGCTAGGTTGTGTTTGTTTTACCTATTTTTTGCAGTATCTGCTATATACATTTTACATGGTTTTAAGGCCAATCTTAGTAATAGTTAAAAAATTTCCAACTTAAGCAAGCCAAGTGTTTTTAAAAATTGGTAACGTGTCTTTTCTTTTATTAATAAATAAGAACCGTGAAGTCTTGTTTTGTTATATGATTGGTATTTTTTAAACATGTATAACTTCCCAAATTTTTTTTTAACAAAACATAAAGTTAAAGTTAGATTTTATGTACAAAATTAATTAAATCTGTTTTCACCAAACCACTAGTCTTTTGATCTATACTGTTGAAGAGTCCTAAATCTGCTCATTTATGTTTTGTTTTCCACAGTCCTCCTTTATTTCTATTTTTAAATTGATGACTTCAATTGATTATTTTGCTTGTGCAGGAAAAGGCTGTGAAATGGCATTCGGGAGAAGAGATTGATGGACTCACAACCAATGGTGTTTTCATAATGCAGCCTCAGGGTGGCTTCAGCCCAGCAGCTCGGCCAAATGTTTGGAGGGAGGTGTCTGTTGGTGGGGGCATCTTTCCACTGAGAGAATCTAGACCATCTCCTCTGAAGAGTTGTCAAGTAGGTTATATTCCAAGTATAATCCAAGCAAAAGACGTTTCATAATCATATTTGGTAAAACCACTGTCGATAAGAGACCAATTATAAAATGAGTTATGACACCAAGTGTATCTTTTTCAGTCTCAACCTTCAGTGATATTTCATTTAAGATGCATTTACAAGTACTGGGTACATATATTATCCATGATTATTTTCAAAGCTAAAAACTAGTAGTAAATGGATTATAAACCACATATTTAGTTTTCAGTCGCTTATATTTTATAAAATATCAATATAAGAATGGTTTCATTGATTACTTTTTGTTTGTGAAATGCTGCTAGAAAACAAACTTGTTTGATTATTTCACAGATTTTAGAGGAAGATAATATCTTGAGAGATGGCACTCTAATAGATCTCTGTGGTGCAACATTGGTTTGGAGATCAGCTTTAGGTCTAATTACTTCTCCGGTAAAAACAATTTTACAACTTTATTACATAGAAAACGGGTAGATTAATTTGGCACGTTTTCGCAAAAGTTAAGTGAACTAATATCAGACTCTCAACATGAGTATGAGGTTAAAGTTTCATATATTTTTAATATTGTTCTCTTGACACAGGCTATGCCAAAACATTTGCTTATTAACCTGTACATGGTAAGTTAAACACTTCTCTAATACCCAATCACTCTGATCCATTATTTTGATAATTGTTCCAGACAGTGACATACAAATATAATATTGTTTCTGAATTTTGAAAATGTAAGCGCCTGTATATTTAACAAATTCAACAAATAAAAATCAATTTTTATGTACATAATACTTTCTTGCTTGTAGAGCGAACATGAATTTCAAGTTATGGTACATGAAATTAATGCTGGCCGACCTCAATGTCCGGTTGGCTTGAATACCCTGGTTTTGCCGACACGTGGCTCCCTGAACCTTCGTGACAGGCAGCCGTACGTCTACCTCAAATGTGGACATGTACATGGAAAGCATGAGTGGGGACAAACGACAGAATCCAGTCGCAAGTGTCCATTGTGTTTAGAAGTATGTCACAACTTTACACAGTGTTATTTTCCTGTCATTGAGAGCCATCCATAAACATAATCAACATTTAATATTTATACTATCGTATATAACCATTTTGTTTGAAAATATTTTGGAATATTGTTTTTGCAGGATATCAACATTGTAATTTTGTTTATTCTCTAACCCTTTTTGAATTCCTATTAGCCAATTTTTACCACCACAGTACGTATATACACTTCCCGTAACTAAATTACATTACTGGTCACTTCTAAGTCAAGAATACAAAGTAACAAAATTTAAAGCTGTTTGTTTACTGTTCAGCTTAAACAAAACTTGTGAAATGCAATGATCAGACTTATATTTATGAAATTCCGTGGGGAAAGAAACATTGGCAATAGATTAAATGAAAATAAATGTTATTTTTCTCTTTCTAGGTTGGACCTTTTGTTAAGCTTGAAATTGGGTGTGAATTAAGCTTGTATGTGGATTCTGACTCGCCTACATACTGCTTCAGTCCATGTGGTCATGTGGCCTCAGAGAATTCAGTCAGGTAATGAAAACAATCACAGCCAGATTATTTCCTAAACACTTACATGTTTCATCATTTCTCCAAACATACATACAGTTTGTACAGTCATTATCCACCAATAACTCACTTATTAAGAAATAACATTGACGTCAACTTTAGATTAACGATATAATTGTTTCTTACTATTGTGAAATTTTGTAATATGTACATTTAGGTGAGACATTAATAAAACAATTTGTCTGTCAAAAATGTCTGTCACTATAATAACCAAATGTTCATGGATGGTAACTGAAAATAAAGGAGAATCATATGCAATAATTGAAGTACATGTATTTTATTCTCAAGTTAAATTTCAGGATAAAAACAAATTGTTTCATTTTTCTGTAGTAAGAATGTTTTCATTGTTTTCCAGATACTGGTGTCTAGTAACAGTGCCACATGGTTGCCATGGTTTTCGAGCCATCTGTCCATTTTGTGCTACTCCCCTGTCTAGCGACCCAGGATATGTAAAACTAATATTCCAGGACCATACAGATTTGTGATTTTAAATTTAAACCAGTGCTGTTTGAGTTTATCAATAAACTAATGTACCTAAGAAAATGCTTTGCACCAACAATGTATGTGGTGTCATGACATAACTAAAGTAAAAACTATTCTCAAGGCATCAATTCAGTATACAACGGTCATTGTATACAAGGTTACTCAGTAGTTGATAGTGATGACCTGAGTAACATACAATACAATACTGTGTATTCTGCATCATTGGCATTCATAAATTGATTTTCTAAAATCAGTGACAGAGTAATACCTGACCGAGTTGGTTGTGTTGGTCATGCCAATTGCATGGGTTGATGAAAATCAAATCATATTGGTAGTAAGTATAATTATTTGTACATGGAAAACTTTTCAGGGTATATAATCAATGGAATACCATAATCATGTCCATTAGATACCATTTTAGAAACGTATCTAACTCGCTTTTGCTCATTAGATATGTTTTGAAACAATTCGCAAGATAAACCATATCTAACTACTCCTGTAGTATTCCCTATTGCATAATTTGAATTATAAAAGTATTTGTAAATTGTAATCTTGTTTACCATTTCATGTATTCAATACAAATATGAGATGGATGACTAAGCTGAGTGTGTTAATTATCAGTACCGGTAGATTCACTCGTTTTGCTGACCGTCATAGTCAAACACTGTAACTTTTATAACATTGACACAGGACAGATGACTGGATAAAAAGACGTTCTTTTCTTTATAGTATGAAAAAAACCCCACCATTACTCTTTTAAATGGAAAATACCCAGTCAACATAAGACATCCTAATGTTGACTACCGCGAATAAAGAAAATGACGAAATTGCCCCTTTTCTGTCTTAACGCATTATTTTCCCCCAATTTTCCAAAAAGGGACCCTAGAAAAATGGTCTAGATTATACCCTGTATAACATGCGCTAACATTGAACTGCTACTTCACATTACATTTTAGTCAAAGATGCGGAAATGTATAATATGCTGATAAATGTCTATTACAATGCTAGTAATTCGCATATCATTGTTTTATTTTCATACAAGATATGAACTGCAGTGGCAATGATATCAAGTTGTGCAATAATGGCAGTTTATGATAATCAAGTCTGCACTCTGTATTCATGTTTGAATTTTCTTCACACTCTTTGCATTAAGTGTTCCTATGATGTATACTTTTGTTTTACATGTATAAGAGACCGATCAGAAATCATATACACATGTACATGTATCAGAATTTTATCATATTTGTTGTTTATTGAATTATTATTGTATAGCAAAAAGATGGAAAGCATTAATATTTGTTTTGTCATATGACCTAAAATCATATTGCCTAATCATTGGATTAAATATTGAATTTGTTTATACATTAATATTGCATTTATAAGTCATGACAGTGATTCTTTGTAATATGTGGGAATTTTATGGTCATTACATTTATTACTGCTGAAACATTTTCTTAAATTAAAAGAAGTTCTATTCATACTTCATATTAAATTGATATCTACTAAGAACTAAATAACTTGTGACTATGTAAGTGACCGTCCAAAGTTGAAATAGCAACTAATTTGTATTGATATCAAGTAAAATCAAGTAAAAGGTGAATATATATCTACTGAAGGTTTATGCAGTCATGCACAGACATACACGTTGAGTACAGCCAACTATAAAAGACACCAGATATCAAAGTCTGCATCTAAGGCAGGAATGTATGGATATATACTAGCAGCTTTATACTTCTGTTTCTGGGGCGGTATTTATCAAGCGACTTAAGTCTAAGAAAAAACTTAAGTCTCTACGATTGTAACTTCAGTTCTGAGAAAAAAAAACCCCGTAGACATACGTTTTGGACGTTTTTGACGTAAGTCTTAAGTTTCCTCCTGAGTGGTCTTAAGAATTCTACATAAACTTAAGCTAACATTGTTATCTTACCTTATTCAATTTAATGAAACTTAAGTCAAAACTTAAGTTGTTTGATAAATACCGCCCCTGGCTAGCAGAAGTTTCACTACAAATAACTATGTCTATATTTGTCAATAACTACATGGCATACAGTAAACAGCTTGCACCAAAAATATATTGTTTACATGTATAATATAGATGTAGAAACTGTAGGCTTCGCTTGAGTGAATAGTGTTTGATATACCAGTCAATACTCTGATAACACTGTGATTATGTGATAGATATTGTGTTTAAGCTTATATTTATGTATCAAATGTTCCATTTTAAAAAACAATCTAGTAGACATGCTGTAAAATGAGTAATGCTTGCAGCAGTAAATTTTCACAATTTTGAAAACATTATCAACTCTTATGTAATGTTAACTTTTCAAAACAAATTATTATATTTTCAATAGAATGATTGTAATTATCATTGTTAAATTACAGATGCAAAAACATCGAAAAATGATCAAAAATTACATAAATGCGAATATGTTTTACACCTCAGTAATATTAATGTATGACTAATTAACGTTTATGATAACAGAGTGAAATTCAAGACGGAACTTTCTTATTATTTATACAGTTGTTTTGTGATATCGGTAGTACGAGGTCTTCACCAATGAATGATGTCTTGTTTATTCAGACATTTTCAGTGGTGAATCCATAAGTTTTTATAGGTGGTGATCAACAAAGTTATGTGCGATTGCTTAAACATTCTAAGAAAAGAAAATTTCAATATATCCAGGATTTTCAAGATCACAATAGATAACAAAGTTTAACTGTATATTTCAGATAACATCTACTAGTATCAACAATACATTATATTTTTGTGCTATTAAAACTAGAACTAGATAGATCATTAGATATTCACAAATGCATATAATTATAGAAGACTTGATATTATATATTGATGATAAATGGAACATATTTTTATAGTGTTGTACATTATGGTGGTACATGTAATAAAAATATTATGTAAAAAATTTACACTATAAATTGCCTTTTTTCTAGTCAAAATTCCTTGTTATTAATTTCTAATAGGTTTCACTTTGGATCTCAACATTTGTGAAATACTTACAATATTATTCACTCTACATGAAATGAGAGATAGCTATTAGAGTTACTCCATTCCTATTCAATATTTTGGTTAAACTAATCATGTATTAAATGCAGATTGTTTTTATCATCACCATTTCGTTGTAACAGTTGGTAGTAAACAATGGTTAAATTTGTTATGGTTTTAAATGACAGGTCAGTGGAATTTTAACATTGATTGAGTTGTGAACTGACAACATTTGCTATTTATTTGCCAGACATGTCAATGTAAAAGTTGTTTATAATGCTTTGTACATGTATTACCATGGTACAAAATATATGTGGCTTAGCATAACTTGATCATGATGAACCATAATAATCAGTTTGTATACTCAGCACCTCTTATCAAAATTACAAAATGTTTTCTTTTTTTTTGTCCTGCAATGAAATACACCAAATGTTGGAGAATACATTTGTAAAACAAAATAATTTGTGGTCTAGTATCTCAAATAAAATGTCTAATCTTGGAACATTCCAGTACAAGATATTTGGATTTAGAAATAATAGTTTCCTTTTATTAATATTTCTAACTGAAATTTGTTCTGTAATTATGTATAATAGGACAATGTAAATCTTTCGGAAACATTTGCTTTGTTTACATGTTTTTTGTCAGGTTATCGATAATTGTTAGATGGGTTTTACTTAATTTTGTTTGAGATTTCTGATGTCTGACTTTTGTATCATCTTTCATCAACTACATATACCATGTGTGTATGTGCATATGCTTGCTCAATAACTTCACTGCATGCTATTCTAGTCTTTTACAGGGTATATTTTTTCTACTTTGATATTTTAAACCATGTTGAGCATGTAATAACTTAATTATTCCATTCCATATTTTCAACGTTATTCTTTAGCAAATTGTCCAAAACTGAAAACATTTAGTTTTAAAATGCTTCTATTTACTTAAAACAATGTTTATTACAAATAAAAAAATTGTTTTCGATTACTTCAATGTCATTAACAGTTTAATCAGGTTATGAAAAAGTGTTATAATTATTGTATTGTATTATCCTAATTATGTACAGCAATTAAAGAGGGGATGCTGTAAATGGATTCTTGCTGGACGTACAAATGTGCATATTTGCATCAGATGCCAGACTAGAACATTTTTATTAGAACATATATATTTTGTGACATACAAAGTATGGTTTATAAAGATATTGGGATTAGATAAATGAGAACACTAATTTTGAGTATTTTTTAAAAACTGATTATGGTATCTATTTATTTCATGTGAATATTCATGTTCCTTTCAAATATGATTGCAGCTTTAGACAATTGTATTCTGAATCGGGTTTGTGTAAATCTGTAAAAATCAGTATGTCCGTGTAAACTGAAATATTTAGATTAATATTAGACATACTGCATGCTTACGACAAAACCTATTTTAGCCTTCCAATTAGTTTTTGCTACATAATTCAGTTACAGTACCGTAACAGTAATCATTGCCTTTCCACAGAATTAATGTGTGCAACTGTTTGTCACTATTTAAATGTTCTGATGTCTCATCATCTTGCCACTAATAGTGATAACACAATTAGATGTATTAGTGTATGTATATGATACAGCATTTTATGTATATAATTTTGTACGAGTGGAATTGTACAGAACTGAACAATTATGTTTATATTATCCAGGTAATTTTAGCTTTTTTCCATTTAATATACTGTAACCTGTAAATACAACTTGACCAACCGCTGTGTTCGTGATTTAACAAAGTCATTTGTAGGACTTGTATTGTTCCATTTCTATTCACATGCCACCTCAGGTATTGCACATACATAAAGCTGTGTCAGTGCATTGCTTTTCCTCATCACCTATAACCATGTTTCTCAAGATTTTCTCATTCAAAAAGTAAATTAGTGCATGATCAGCACATCTAATATTATTGTTTACTATCAAAACAAATTGTGACGAATTACTGTGCTAATATGATTTTCGATGTTTGAAGATTATAAATTCCCAATCATCATTTGACTGTAAAACTAAATTTGCAGTATCATATACAGTGATGTAGAAAGATGACAAAAGTATCAAATATAGGCCTTTGCCACACAATTTTTCAAAATTAAAATAGAGCTCAACTTTCGTGTAACATCTTGCAGGAACGTTTCACCTCTCTCAAAATGCAGTAGTACTGTAGTATAAAAATGTGTATTCAGTATGAACATTATAGTAGTGCTGCCAATGGGAAATAAAAGTTGTTTCTGCTAAGTAGATGTTTGAGGTGGTGTTTTGAGGTGGCATATAGGGGGTTATTAACATTTACAATTCATCTACATTATTTCAATTTAGTGGTGTTGGTTTTGAAATTCGGTAAACATTTAGGAATTTGACATGAAAACAACCCCATTTTTGTATTTGATCATGAATATGTTTTCATTCAATTTCATACAAAAAATTTATATTTTATGCAGATATGTGAAGTTGTTATTTTTACATTATTTTAATGAATTTCATCTCAGGGGTTGATTTATCACAAACATTAATTTTACAAATTATTTATATCACTGGTATCTCGGAACGTGATGACATAAATTGTAATGCAAGAAAGGCATCAGTACAATAGAGAACCAGTTTGTTTTTTAAACTCTGTCTAAACAGATAAAATAAGTATAGACCTTTTTACTTAAATTTGACAATAGAATTAATACACATTAGCCAGTAAAGTAGTTATTGAAACAAACTACTGGTATTTTACATCGTTTCATACATGCTAGAATCATATAAAATTAAATTAAAATGCGATATAATAATGTGATATGTCATACAATTCTTATTCTATTTATTTACATTCTATTTACTACAATTATTAAGATTTGAGGACTAATCAAATTCAATTCTACTTTTATAATAACTTTTTCACAAGGCTAGTACTTCAGATTTTTATTTAAACATCCTTTAAAAAACAAATAATTTTATTTTAAACAATATTTGCAACAAATTTTGGCTTTTGCTAGCACAACATCATTACATGCAAATACAGTACCGGTATTTAAAATGTAATTACATGCATCTTGTTTTACCACCCACCCACTTAACATGATTGTTTTGGTTATTTCTTGTCAGCTGTCTAAAATGTAGAATGGAAGATCATTCCATGAATATTTTATTGTAAGCAACATTGAATTACATTTAATAATTGCAGACATTCAATAATTTGTCAATACTGTTGAATGATACCTAGTCTTATAAATATCCCAGTCATCATACAACAGAAGCAATTTGTATACATGTTGCTTATTATGTTTTTCTTCATCTTAGAATTGCTCAGAAGAGTAGCTTGAAAGCATTATTGTTTGAAGTTTTTAACTACATGTACATGTACATGTATTTGTGTTGAAATGTCATTTTCATTATTTATACTGATCTGTAATATTTTATATTGTATTGTCAGACATTTAAAAATTAGAGATGTGACTTTTTAAAACTGACATTGTTTTAATCATTTCATTGTTTTCAACAGAAAACTCAGCTTTATTGTATTTTACAGTGGCAGTTCAACACCAACAACAAAATTTAACTTCTGTAGATAACTTGTTTGGTGTGAAACAGTTCATGAAATATAATTTGTATATTGTGGTCGTCGATGCACAAAACCGTATGAGAATAAATATATATAAATATAGTTTGCTTTGTTATCAATATCACACATAGCCTAACAAGACTAGAGTTATGATCATTTGATTTCAGCACATGATTAAAGTAAACTTTCAGACTTGAAGTTAAAAGGCATCAACAGTTTGTTGTCAATGTCCAAACAAAACTGATTAACCCCATCCCTCAAATATAGATTTTTACCAGTGTGTCAGCATTTTGAGACGGTCCGTCCCTCTAAAAAAACAAAATTGTCAGGTTGTTAGTTTTCCTTCCTGTATGTTGATGGCATGCACATGTGTTTTATGTGCAAATGTATTTTTCTGGGATCACATAAAAAGCATTTGTTATCAATGTAATAGGGTAGTGTCTTATGATAATTAACATAACAAGTGCAAAATGTTTGTTGCAAACAGTCCAACAAATGTGGAATTTCAAAAAAATCAAACCATAATCATTTAGTACATACTGTTATGTCATTTCGTGAAAATTTTTGGGTAGATTCTTGCAAATGTGGATTTTTAGATTAATTATGAACTCAAATTTACAAAAAAGTTGTTTTCCATTTTTTTGGCATCCATC